>JAHBCN010001418.1:0-70000 GCA_019359885.1 Listronotus oregonensis
TTTATATTTCACAATATCGAAAATTGTTTTAAAAAATTTTTTTTTTGGAATTAAAAACCATGTTTTATTATGCAAATTAATCCTTTTTAAAAAAAAAAAAATTGTTAGCATTTCTACTAAATTTAATAATACTTTTTACCAAATTTTGCTAAATACTACTGAAGTTTTAAATGTCACTGTCAAAAGTGTCCTGTCAGAGCATTCTAAATTACATATATAATAATTACTACCATTAATTGACATTTCTTGTCAAAGCATCCTAAATTAAATGTACAATAATTACAGTTAAATTTCGTTGTTCGGGATGTTTCGAAAAATAAAAAAAAACTATAAATTAATGCAACTGCATATTTAAACATGATTTTTTTAATATTGTGAAATATAAAGGTAATTTACTCTAGACTAAAATTCATATTTTTTAACTTACCTCGTATATGACTGAAAAAATTTAATATTTGGTAGTTTGGCAACGGTCAATTGTCGGTAAATCCTTTTTTTTAAATCAACACTTTATTGATTTTTGATGACTTTTATCGCGAAGAAAATCATAAAAACAAAGTACAAACATAATTAAAAGTATATAAAAACCAAAAAAACCCCATCTCAGACCATGGTATGCAATCGGCAATGCGACGCAGCGAACGTTGATCGGTAAACATTTCGAGTTCAAGTTCGCCAGTACAATGTGTCAAATAATTCAAATATTAAGATTAAAGTTTTTTTAAAAATATAGCAAGCAGTTTAAATTATATATATTTTCGTGATATGACCTTAGGTCTCAATGGAAAATAAATACTTAATTTTTTTAGGTAAAGGATCAGTTTTTTTTGTCTCAGTGTTTTTTAATACCAAGTAAGTGTATTTACCAACTAGTTCAAATAAGACATATTCCACGTTAAACTGGCCATAGCGCTTCATTCATTTATTTGTTCTTTCTTTTTTGGTTGTATGCTATTTTGTTTAGGTTTCCTTTTTTCGTCTTTTATGTTTTGCCCCTATTTTGATAGTATTAAGATTGTGGCTTTTATAATGACTCGATTTTTAAATCCTTTATTGTGAAGCCTAACAAGAAGTATTTCCACACAACTTCTGAATCTTTTTGATGGGATTTAAAAGGGAGTATCAACAATAATATACTAATGTAGAAACATGATTGTTTCGTATATGATTTTTCTCAGGAATCAATTTTTGTGCCTTTTTGTCTTGTTAAAAACATCTTATTAGTTATTTAAAGCCAAATTAAAAATTAATCATGGTAAACATACAATAGTTAAGAGGGTAATTATATAGATAAGAAAAGTTACATGTCGAGAGTTTTTTTTTTTGATTCTACTTTCATCGGATTTATAATAAAAACTGTTTAATGATCAAAAACCAACCGATTCATAATGATTTTTTGAGATTGAAAATCCAAATTAAAAATTTTATTTTGATCGCAAATTTTAGGGCATCCCACAATTTTGCAATATTTAAAATTTTTTTTTCTTGCGAATTAAAAGACGAAAAATTTTAAAAAAAAAAAAAGTTTTTTTGAATTTTTCAATTATTACAATTTTTAAAAAAAAAACAAAAATTTTAAATCCGATGACAAGTAGAACATTAAAAAAAAAACATACCAAAACTATATTTTTTTAAGGTAAATTTTTATTTAAAAAAAATTTAAAAATATAAAAACGATTTTTAAAAAAAAAATTTTTTTTTTTTTTTTTTTTTTTTTTTTGATGCGCATAAAAAAAAAAAATGGAAATATCATAAAAAAGAAGGCATGACCTTAAATTTTAGTCAAAAAAAAAAAAAAACATATTTTTTAATTTTTTAAAAAAAAAAAAATTATCATTGTATTTGAACTTTTAACCAATTTTTTTCATAAATTCAATAGGTAAACATAAAAAAAGTTGTAAATATCTTCATTTTTTTATGGCCAAAAAACAGTGGAGCCCCCTTCTATAAAAAACCGTTAAAAGTTATAGAATTTAACAAACAAACATGTGGTGTAAATTAAAGGAATTAAAAAAAAAATAAATCTAAAACAAAATTTCCTGTCTATAGATTTTTGTAGTGATTAAAACGACTATTTTTGTAATGTTTCGCCCATTATGGTGGGCTTTATTAAAAATTGACTTTATTTTGTCATATCCTAAAAATAATTGAAAGGTTTATAAAATAAAACATTTATTTTGCATTTATCTACTTTAAAACTATCAGAAATTTCAAAAGTTTTAAAGTTTGAAATGTTTTTGTACATACCTTCAGAACGGATATCACATGTAATAAAGTGTAAAGTAGAAGATGTGGTTATTTAATTTTTTAATTAACTGTTTTATATTATTTAGTTTTTTAATTACTTTTATTCTATTTATCAGTAGGAGGTGGTAAAAGTTGCGTTTTTTTTTTTAAATTTTTAAATTTTTAAGGCATGGTTAATCAACATCTAAGAGGATCTGTTTTTTTTTTTGTGAACCTCTCTGAACCCGGATTTTGTGTTAAAAAAACTTGATTTTTTAACGAAAAAATTTTAACAGGTAGCGTAAATTAATACTAAAAATGCACCATTTCGAAAAAAAAAATTACCCGGGATCATCGCAAGTTTTATTTAAATTTTCCATACGGGGCTCTTTTTGGTCGGTAATAACGAATTTGTAGTTTTTTGGGGAGATACGCCATTTTTTAGGTTATGAGAGGCCCCTTTTTAAGCTAACCTTTATACTGGATAATATTTAGTCATGTATTACCGTAAATTAAAACTAAAACACTTAAAATCTTATATTTCTTTTTAACTGAAATTATCTAGATACCTACCATATAATTAATATAATAAGTATGCTTGAAACAACTGAACAAAATCTAATTTAATTTTTTAAATTTAAGGAATTTTTAGAGGCGCTTTTTTTAAAGGATGTGTAAATACCTGTAAAAATTAGTTTTTCTGTAAAATAAAGAGTATTTTATCATAAAACCAAGAAGTTATGGTATAACTAGTTTTAAAAAGAAGAAATTTAAGGCAGAAAATATTGTTTGGTTTTGAGGTTTGGGCAAACTGTGGCCCAATCAAGAACGCCAAAGAAATTTATGCCAAAAAAAAAAAATAACCTGCTTTTTTTTTTTAAAAAACTGCAAGGTTAAAATAAACCTTATGGTATAATAATCTTAAAGCAAAAATTTAAAATCAAACATATTTGTGTTTTTTGTAAATTTAATTAAATATTAAAACCAAACCGGTCCTATTTGATCTTAGGCAAATTTTTTTTAGTTTTATCAACACTATATTTTATTTTATCTATTAAAACAGTAAGTGCTGCGGGAACTGCGCCTGCGCACCTTTGTTTTGCAATTTTACGGTGTGGGATCCAAAGTTACTGCGCATAGGTTGTGTAGTAGTTGAATTTTTTTGTGCGCATGACCCAACTTCCTTTAAGTTTTTCGGGCACTTTATTTACAAATGTATAAGTAGAGCTTAGGTTTACAAAAAATTAGCCATAAAACAATTAATAATATATATTTTTTAAATATAAACAGTTTAATTTAAATTATAGTGCATACATAATAAAATAATAATTAAAATATTTCAATTAAAATATATAATGTTATGTATAAGAAAAGGGGCTAAAAAACGTTGTTGTTATGGAGTATGCGATACGATCCTTTCAGGAGAATTTATAATATTTTATTAGTTTCCCGAAGCCTTGTTTGAATATTGCCGAAAATTCATTAAAATAAAAGTAAGCGAAAGCACAAAAATGTGTCCCAATTTTGTTAAATGCGATTTGTGGATGGAGCGGTGTGGACGAGATGATAGTCGATTCTTGATAATAAAGACACATACATTTGTTCACTTTATTTTGAAGAAGAATGTGGTCCAACAACTGAATATCCAGACCCCATTAGTTGTGTAAAAAAGAAAACTAGTGATAAGGTAATATATTTAATTAATTATAAATATAATAGTTTGCGCCCTAGTCTCAAATAATAAATTTGGTCGTAGGTAAAATTCAGTAGAACCGCGCTGGCTGAAAAATATAAAGAATCAAAAGATTTTCTTTTTTGTAATTACTTTAACTTATTACTATGGCCAGTAGAATACAGTTCTACTTAACATTTAAATTATTATCCTAACCTCTCAACTAGTTCGGCTTTATTTTCTCCTTAAGGACGACCATGGCACTTTAACTACTTACTTTACTGAACACAATTGTGGGCTTCTACGGTAGGATGCACTAATAAAGCACCATCAATTAATTTTTCATTTAATTACACTGATATCAGAATGCTTGTTGCCCAGCCATATTTATAAAAAATGGCCAAAACTTTCATATTGGCGCCTTTTTAACATGTCGGACACGCTTGCGCTAAGCATACCGTTAAAGGCCTAAAAAAATATATATGAGTCATTTTCTATTAGCTATCCGTTTAGAACGTAGTAATTCAAAACTATATTAGGTGTACAACTTTATTTTAAAATCAAATTTTGTATAACGGAAAATAATTTTTCAAATTTAATTTGAAAACACCCCTCTTTTAATTTGCGGTTTAAAAAATACGGTTCGTTAAAAATGTCAAGAAAAAGCAGCTTATTGCCAACTTAAAGGACGTGTGCAACATATAACGAAAAGCTCCGAAAGAAAATAAGATTACTTACCAATCTATCCATGTATAAAAATATATTAGGAAAGCCTCAAATCCTGCGACGCGCTGCAGGAAAGTGCGGCCACTCAAAGTTTCCGGCGTCTCCCATTTACTGCCTGAAGGAGCAATTAGCTTTTATATCAAAGTGAGGTTTTCATTTGCCGTGTGCCTTTTCAGTTTCCATCTTTATATTGCCTTAAAGCGTTGCTTTTAATGATCTTTATGTGATTTATTTAACTACTTTTCGCATTGCTTTGAAGGGTATCATTTAGGTTCTATTAATTAAATGGTGTATTGCGACAAGAACCTTATTTTCTTTTTATTTTGGTTTTATCAAGCTATTTAAAGAAGAAGTCTAAAGATCTCATTAGTGTAAGAGTTTAGTTATGTTGTAATTAATTTATACATCAAATATATTTGTCCTGTTAAGTAACGACCAATATAATTGGATTACGTCAAAGTTTTACCAAAAAAAAGGGGTGCAGGATTGCAAATCTTGATTAGATTAAGTCGTGCACATTTTTAGTTTTAATTTATAAAAATTCTTGGTATTCGTTAAGGTAGAAGATGAGTTTGTCTTTTTAGTGAATGCTCTACGGTTTTTATTTTTTTTCTAAAAGGTGATCAAATTTTATAGTCGGATCCCAAATTTCAAAAACAAAATATCTGATTTTTTTTAAACTTAATTTTAATTCAAATTTAATTAACGCATCTGAAATATTTGCATAAGAAAATTGTTGAGTAAAAAAAATCAACTGGCTATGGTTTTGGAAAAGCACAGATAATTTTGCAAAGTTTGAGATTTAACGATAATATTTGATCAAATTTACGAGAAAAATACAAATAAAGGATTGCTTTTATATCAAAGTGAGGTTTTCATTTGCCGTGTGCCTTTTCAGTTTCCATTTTTATATTGCCTTAAAGCGTTGCTTTTAATGATCTTTATGTGATTTATTTAACTACTTTTCGCATTGCTTTGAAGGGTATCATTTAGGTTCTATTAATTAAATGGTGTATTGCGACAAGAACCTTATTTTCTTTTTATTTTGGTTTTATCAAGCTATTTAAAGAAGAAGTCTGAAGATCTCATTAGTGTAAGTGTTTAGTTATGTTTTAATTAATTTATACATCAAATATTTTTGTCCTGTTAAGTAAACGACCAATATTATTGGGGTTCAAGTCTAAATTTTACCCAATAGAGGGATGCAGCTCACTGCAAATCTTGAGTCGTGCACATTTTTTTTCAATTGAGTAAAGCATATTTATTAAATACCAAATTACAATATTTTAAAATTAACTAAATAACTAAATATATATTTAAAAATTAAAAACTTTATTTAGTCCTAGGTCTTCCTGGATTGTACCTAGTACCGATGCTGCATTACCCCGCTGCACAGCTAAACGAATTCTTTGGTTAATAAAACTTTAAAATTTTTTGCATGCATTTTTTTGCAAATTTCATTTATAAATCCCTTAGCCTCATCACCCAAAGGATCAAAAGTTTTCACAGCAAAAGGAATAAAGATATAGCGATCTTTAAGTTCTTTATATTTTAAGTGTTTTTTATTCTTGGCAAGACGAGCAGCCGCACCTACTAAATTAGAAGTTTTATCCAGATAGGATTTTGCAAGTGTATGGCTGCAAGTAGCGTCCCAAAATAATTATTTTCCATATTTCCAGGGAACTAAGGTCATTCCATCTATACGTTTTCCATCGCTTCAGCAAACACCAAGAGGCTCTAACACAGGAGAATTTTCAGCTAAAATCAGAGCTCTCTCGATAATGTCATTTATCGGACTGTGTCTAGAAGAACGCCCTGCGCTTTTTTTGCAGCTTAACCCATCTAACAAATTTCCCAAAGACGAAGATAGAAGTGCAGTAATCCAAGCGTTACTTTTAGGGACCTAAAGAGCAAATAGACGTGCCTTATTTTTACTTTTGTAATATATTAGTGACGAGTTTCGCAAATCAAAAAGTCAAAATTTTTTTTTTGGTATTATATCTTGTATAAACAGATAACAATCTTACAAAACAATTGCTAAAATCATTTTCTACTCTCGTAAGAATATAGGAAGGTAAAATATTGGAAAGTAAATCTGATACGTTAATAATTAAACCTAAAAAGGTAGAAATAGACAGGGTGGATGTATCCCTTATTCCAAATTTTACAGGAAGAGTGCTTTGTAGCCAAAAATTTAATTTAATATCGCAATTTGTTATGTTTTGAACCAAACTCTGTAATACCATATTAAATTCACGAAGTAAATCTGCATATTTTTAGTTTTAATTTATAAAAATTCGTGATATTCCTAAAGGTGGATGAAGGGCCGGTCTTTGCAGTGGAAGCTCTGGAATTTTCATTTTTTTTAAGTGAGACATGGGATCCACACCAAGAAGAATAGTTTATGAAAAAAAATCATTTTGAAATTTGCGAAAATAGATTTTTCTGAGAGCCCCCCAGGGAATCGAACTTTAAAAGCAAATTTTTTATTTGTATTTTTTTCGTGAACTTGATCAAATTTTATAGTCATCTGCAGTTTTCTTAAAATTAGAGACATCTGAAATATTTGCATAAAAAAATGTTGAGTAAACATTTTTTAAGTGGCTATGGTTTTTAGAAAAGCACAGATAATTTTGCAAAATTTGAGAGTTAACGATGAAATTTGATCGAATTCACAAAAAAAAAATACGAATAGAGGAGTCGCTTTTGAAACATAGATTTTTCTCTGAAGGGGTTCTAAAAAGAATTAACTTTTTTTTTCACATAAAAATTTTTTTCATCAAGGTGTTGCCCATGGGGCCAGTAGCCATAAACATTTTTTTGCGCACAAAGTGGGACACTAAAGAAATATATATTTTTTTATTTTTATAATAATAACGTATATACTTTAAATTAAAAGTTGATAAGCGATTTTTAATAACCACCCCCCGCATTTTGAGCTCACGTAATTAATAGATGGTTTTCTATCCAAAAATCAACTTTTTAGCCTAAAAAATAAAAATAACCTGATAAAAAAGAAAAATCAGCAATAATTGATTAAAAGTTATAAAATTTTAAACCTTATATCTCCTGTCAAATTGTACTACGCGCTACGCGTGCCGGAAAATAACACTTTCCGCACTTGTTAGGAAAACTATTACCAACCATTATTTTAAAGGTTTTAACGTCAACTTTATTTCTTGTAAAGCAACCTACCTGTTTGACCCTAGAAAAATGTGGTGGAGAATAATCCAAAAAAGGCGATTTTTGCATTTATTTAAGAATATCTTTCACCTTTAAAAGATGCCGTTTCAATGGGACATGTCATTCTCCCCCAAAAAATGCTAATATTTTTGCTAAAAATGCAAAGACTTCCAGATAATTTACAATTTTTAAAATAATGACAAACCCACATAATTAATTATAAAATTGCTCTTACGAATTGTATGTGATAAATGAATGTTATTTTTTTTTCTTTTTCCAATAAAATATAAATTTAATTCAAAATGTAGGATTAGTAGATTAGATAATTAAGGGTGTACCTTTAGTAACCAAACAAATCAACTCCAAATTTAAAAAAAAAGCCACAGGGCGCCTCAGATTACATCTTTACAGCTACTGGTTGGTCCTTGATAGCTCCCAATAAGAACACTTCATTAATGTAACCAGCAGGAGGTAGCAGATGGTCAATACATCCGTAAATGGTACTTTTCGATAGTACTTCTTTCTCCGCCATGCTTTATCGCGGGCGTGTATCTTGGACTTTGTAAGGAACGCGCAGTACCGCCTTAAGTTGGGTATTGGAAGGGGAATTGGAATTATAAGATTTATTGATGTTAACCCATCACCTGATCATTGGTACTCTAGCGGCAGATTATGTAATTAAAGGTAACTCAGCGGGATTCCGGTCTCACGGATAGATAGTTATTGATTGAATTATCGAATAGACTTTTAAATTAAAAGTTGCATTTAGAATATAAAAGCTTATTTGAATATGAAATTTTTATTAATTAAACGGTAAGGGAAGAAAGTAATATTATTAATTTTTATAATTTAGTAAACAAATAATTGGTGGTAATTTTTAGTTTATTTTAAATAATTTAATTTATATCGTATGAACTAAAAAAACATATGCGCAATGTCCCAGTTAACTAGATTGCAAATAATATAATTTATATCACTTTAAGATAATATTATTAGTTAAATTAGTTAAGGCAAAACTTTTTTCCCAATAATAAAACATATTTCTTTTTTCTAAATTCTTTTCAAGGTAATTTAAAAAAATCGTCACTAAAAATTTAAATTATTTGGAAAAACACAAAATAACTATTGAGAGACAGTATAATTTTATTACAAAAGATCCAAAGTAGATCTTCTTCTAGCAATAATTTTCATTACTAAAACATAAGGTTTTTTAAGTTTTTAGTTGTATTGCAAATCATTATGATTATGACTTTTAATATATCTAAGACCTTGGAACAGTTCTGGAAAAATGCACTCCCTCAAAACCTGTTTTCTGAGATTTTCCAACAAAGATTTGCCTTAAAATCCTCATTTTAACTTTTTTTTCGGCATATATCTCTTATTGTAGAGGGATATATGGGAGAAAAAAATTCCGGCTAATTTGATTTGACTCGGAGATACAGGGTGTATTTCAAATTTGGACGATTTCAGTACAATTCTGTATCTCGGATGATAGTAAAATGGTAAACAGCAGATTTATATAGAATTTGACGTTGCATCCAGTGGCGCACCTAATTATTTTTTTATCGTTTACGGTTTTAAAGACATAACTTAAAGTTGCCTTTTTTACATTCTGTACATTGTTGGACTATTTGTTTCCCCATAAAATATCCTATTTATTAATATTATTCACTACATATTTATTCCCAAAAAATACGTTCTTTGTCGTAGATATAACATATCTAAGACTTTAGATCAGTTCTGGCATAACGCACTTCTTAAAAACCTATTTTTTACGATTTTTCACCAAAGCTTTGCCTTAAAATCTTCATTTTTAATTGACAAATATCTTTTATTGTAGAAGGACACATACCTAAAAATGTGAAATGGTTATAGTAACAAAATTTCTACTAATTCTTAAAAAAATGTGTATTCATTTTGAAGATTATGCATTATATTATTATTATACTTTTTCCCCACAAATTATTGTCAATTTTTTTGCAATGCATAATATTTTCATAATAGTTTCCAAAATATTTTTAATTTTAGAATTTTATAGAGAATTAGTAAACATTTTGTTACCTTAACCATTTTACATTTCTTAGAGTGCACTATTTTAGCAGTTACTAAACCAAGGCTCAGTATTGGCAACAACTGGAACTTTTCTTCAAATTACCATTATTATGTCCTTCACAATTAATTCCATACCAAATTTTGCTAATTACTGTATATTATTTTTTTATGCTGGGCTCTGGCATAAATCTTTATTACATCTATAGCCATGACAGCACCTAAATAGCCCGGATTTCTCTTCTCAGTCAAACAATATTTCTCCTCTACAGTTGTATATTCTGTATGTATCCCAAATCCGAACGTGTTTGAAATACAGTTTTCACGCCAAAAAAAGAGTTTCTTTCAAAAAAACTAGACATTTTCAATTTTACCAAAAAGCGTTATCAAGGCCCCTACCTTTACCTCCATAGACGAGCTGTAGAAGATGTGCCTTAGTTTATAGGATGCATTATCCAATTGAGAAACTCCAGGTGCAACTCTACTGCATCTCTTTATATTTCATCTGGTAAACCTCCGAACTTTATCCGGTTCTATTTTTCTAGACTAAATTTAACACTCGTTCTTAGAGAACAAAATATTAATTAAGTCCAAATAACATACTAAGACCAAAACATAATAGTCCAATAAATGAAGGGACAAAGCTGTAAATAAATATGTACAGTTTTCCCTTGTAGCGCAATTTTTAGGTCTTTGAGAATGCTTTCGAGCGAAAAAAAGTTTATCAACATTAACAGGTCGGAAAGGGCAGAAAATGGCCTCTCAAGGCCCGAAAAATGGATTTCCCGCTAATATCTGCCAAAATATGCGAATTAAAAATTTTTGTTTAAACAAAAAATAAAGATCGCCTTGTAATCTACAAAAATGGTTTCTATACTTTTTTCGAAAAATCGATAGCTTTCGAGATAACGGGACCCAAAAGTTCCCTTATTTCAGCTGCCGCTCTACCGCTAGAATGCCGCTATCTTTATGGATTCACTTATAAGCGCGCGGACGAATTGTTTCATTACTCGGGCAATGATGTACATTTTTTAATCATTCAAAGTTTATCGGAATGGAAAAACCCGTGATTTTTCTAGAATATTAAAAAAAGCGCTCTAATTTTTTTCTCAATATATAAAGAGTATATCATTAATTTATTAATATTTTTTTTTAAAAATGGTTTGTTATTAACATTTCTTTTTTTATAATGAGATCTTAATGATCCCAGAAAATTTTCTTCACCATCTTTCTTGAGTTTTGATAAAAAATTGTTTTGCCAATCTGCATTTTTTGGCCGTTTCCGGAGGTTTAGAAAATCTAGAATAAACGCGAATCAAAAACTCATCCTCTATTGAAATGCTTTTTAATGCACATCATTTGAAAGCTTAGATTGTCTTGTTTCTAAATGTACTTTTTTCCTTTTAATAAAGTCCAATAATTTCCAAATCAGGAAATTCATCACACCAGTGACTCGCGGACTCACAACTAACCACATCTATCCAGTGTGGAATGTTATGGATTTTTCGACGGCCGTTTTTGCGAAAAATATTGGTGTTGTAAAAATGGTAGGGACCATTTTTGTAGATTTTGAGGTGATCTTCATTTTTGTCCAAACAAAAATTATCTAATTCGCATGTTTTGGTAGATATTCGCGGGAAACTCATTTTTGGGACTTTAGGGGGCCATTTTCAGCGGGTTCCCATGTCGGAATCGTGATAAACTTTTTCTCTCTCTAAAGCATCCGCGAACCTAAGAATTGCGCCACAAATGAAAACTGTACAGATTTATTTAGAGCTTTGGGTACTTTCAGGTGTTCAGTTACTGGACTATAATGAATGCAATTTATAAAATCCTTTATAAATGAAATAAATTTTATATAGATGAAACTTCCAGACTATTATCCAAATGCATTAAGGGACATTAGACATATATTAAAAACAAAAATTCCACAAATAAACAATCTGTCAGCCCTCACTTTATAATAATCACAGAATAAACGCCCTAATGTTAAAAGTTTAAAAAAAGATTATTATAAATTAAATTTTGTTTATTCTTAAATTTTTAGCATCTTTTCAAGGTTCTTTCACATCTTTAAAACAATGATCGACTTGTAACCGAAACGTTGAGAGGTGTTTATATTTTTAAGTTCTACTTAGATTAATTAAAATTAAATTGTTTCTACATTGGTGATTCATAACAGACAGCTGCAAACATTTACATCTGTTAGATGGCGTCCATTCTTGTGGACGGGAAAAAAAAAAACATCCATTTTCTTTTAGCATGGGAAAAATTTTTTAAGAAAAACTTTTTAAAAAAATTTGGGGCTAAACCAAAAAAATTTTTTTAAAAATGTGATTTTTCGCAGTAGACTATTATGTTACGTATCTTCTAATATACTACTTATGTAAAAAAATAATCAATTTTAAAATACGTTCAGAAAAAATCGCGTGGCGGAAATTAAAAGAAAAATACCTCCCCACCGAAACTCGTGCTTTTTAGAAATTATCTACATATGTCCAAAATATAAAACCAGATTTAAAAAAATGTGACAGACTTCTCAGGAATAGCATTTTGAAAAGATCACTTTGACTGTTAAAAACTAACTGCGGTAAAAATTTGATAGGAACGCCTTAAAAATAACATTTGTCAAAAGTATGACAAACACAAAGATCCCCTCCTTTTGATATACATTTGTAATGTCTTTTAAAATTGTGTATTTTTTAAAAATTAATTAAATATTTAAAAAGGTTTAAAACGTACAATGATATAGTTAATTACTATCGCAAAGTACGGATCGCTGAAGATTCCTCGTGCAGTCAAAGGAAAACGTCAAAAGACGATTTTATTTTAACCTGATCTAGTTCTAAGAATATATCCTACAAATTTATTACTTTATTTAAAACATTTTTACAGCACAATATGAATGTTGCGTGGCGAAAATATAATTACACCATTGTCCTTGTACAAAGTTAATGTGCATTTATAATCTTAAAAGAAAAGAATAATTACTTACCGATGAAATCCAAAATGCTTTACGAGAACAGGAAACTTATTTAACTTTTATAATTACAAGAAGTATGATTTGCAAATGCGGGTTTATTGTTATTAAACATTAATTTTAATCAAATAACAATAGCTACGTCAATCACTGAAAAGTAATTTTATTTAATTCCATTGTTTAACTTAAACTCTTTGTGTTTAGAATAAATTACTGTTTTATAGTAATTTGTATATTTTAAAAATACCATTAAAAGGTGTAAATATACCAGGTCTCTTTAAATCATGTGGTAATGTCCCAGAAATATGTTCATTCAAGTTTTACGGAGGGCGCTATGTTAATTTCAGCCATGGCAACACTAAGTGTTGTCATGTAGGTATCATTAAAAAGAACGAAGGAAGAACTACTCAGACAAAGTAGGAAAAGACTTCGCATAACAGTAGGGTTACTAAGAGGGCATGATAAGCTAAGAGGACACCTACACAAGATAGGCTCATACAATGGGGACCCAAGTTGCATAATGTCCGACGAGGGGGAAGAAACAGCCTACCAGATGCTGTGTGAATGTGAAGCTTTAAATCATAAAAGATAGGCATTATTTGGGCAACCGAAAATGAACCCACAGGAATATATCAACTAACCAGTCTCGGGGTTATACAGACTTGTAGAAGGAACAAGACTAATGGGAGGATTGGTATAAAAGACAATGGGGATAAGACACAAAAATCGGGGGGCGCTGCCTCCGGTAGGAAAAATTTCCCGGGAAGAAGAAGAAGAAGAAGAAGGTATCATCTGACGTTTATACTAAAAACTTTGACATTTTGGACAATACTCTTTTTAGTGTGGTTTGTTATTTAAGCGCAGTTTGTGTTGTGTACGGGCACTTAAGAATGGTGTCTCAGCAAAAAAATAAAATTACCTCGTAAACATTTTGGACAACGATTTATAAGGATTTTTAACGTTAATTATCAAACGGACCGCTGTGTCTCAATTTGGCTGATTTCCGCCCGAAAGTTTGCTTTTTAAATGACATTACAACTTGCCAATTTTCGAAATATTGACATTATATACTAGGATGTATTTTTTTTTTAATTTTCCTATTTTTTTTTCAACTGTTGCGAATTGCATGAGGTTGAAGTACGTTAAAGAGGTACTCAAAACATACCTACGAGATTTTTTTTAAGGAAATATTTAAAATGAGAGTAAAATTATTCTGAAAATTAAAAAATATACTTAGAAGGCAATCACTATTTTTATGGGTAAAATTTTACTTTTCGGACACCACGCCGATTTTCATGAATTTTTCATTTTTTTGGGGCGCTGATTACGAATCTAAAATTCGTTTTGGTAATTGTCTAGAAAGTGGCCGCAACTCCGATTTTGACCAAATTTGGCATGCGCTGGTTTTTTTGGGCGCTGATCACGAATCCGAAAACCTTTTTTGGCGGAAACGTTTCGTTTTCGAGATATCCATCATCAAAGTTGAAAATCAAACTAACCTCATTTACACTATTCCTCCTTCTTTTTGTACAGAATTCTTGATTTTTACACTAAATTGGAACACAATAGTTAATAACACCTTTTCAACTGTTTTTATATTTATTTTATACCTATTTTTCATTTAATTGTAAAAATTCACTTTCAAACGCTGCAACCAGGTAAAAATATACAACATGGCCGCCCCGTTTAAAGTGATACTTGTCAATTTAATGAAGAAAAAGGTGTAAAATAAATAAAAAAAAGTTTTTAAAAGGTGTTTATAAAATATTGTGTGCCACTTTAGTGTAAAAATCAAGAATTGTGTACAAAAATAAGGGGAAATATAGTGTAAATCAGGTTAGTTTGACTTTCAAGTTTGATGATGGATATCTTGAAAACCACACGTTTCCGCCAAATATTTTTTTCAGATTCGTGATCAGCGCCCCAAAAAACCCCCGTATGCCGAATTTGGTTAAAATCGGAGTTGCGACCAATTTCTAGACAATTACCTTAGTTTTTTCCGGCAACTTCGGGTTTTTGAGTTATGAGGCCTCCAAGTGGACTAACCTTAAAATGAACATTTTTTCAAAATTCCTTCTTCTTGAAACTGATTACCACCAAAATGGAACATACACTTATTGGGCACTTATATATTAAACGAATAAAAATTTACAAAAGTTTATTGCTTATTTTTAGTAAAAAATGCCTCAAATAAATCCAGTTTTTTTATATCTTGACAACTTAATTATAAATCAGGCAACCAGTTATACATCATATAACTTCTTATAACGTACAGAAAAGTAGATTCATTTGAGATAATTTTATTTAAAATAGACAATAAATTATTGTAAATTTTAGTGTATTTGTTTACTATATAAGTGCCTAATCAGTGTATGTGCCCATTTGTTGGTAATCAGTTTCAAGAAGGGGTAATTTTGAGGTTAGTCCAGTTGGAGGCCTTATAACTCAAAAACCAGAGGTTGCCGGAAAAAACTAATTTTAGATTCGTGATCAGCGCCCCAAAAAACCCCCGTACGTAAAAATTCATGAAAATCGGCGTGGTGTCCGTAAAGTAAAATTTTACCTTTTTTATGGAATGTTCGTTATAGGAGCCCATACAACATATTACAAGAACCCGAATTTTCTAAGTGAAATGAATACACAGGTTGATTCATAAGGAAATGTCAATACTTCGGGTACGTAGTCAGGGTCCAAAAATAAACATAAAAGTCCATGCAAATATGGGTCCGCAAAGCCTTCGTTTCCGAAATACAGGGTGTTAAAGTTTTAAGTTAATTTTTCTATTTTTTAAATAAAATCTATAATAATGTAAATATTGCAGTAAAAATTGGTATCCGGGGGTTTTTTGATATGACGGATTCGAATCTAATCTTTGTACAGCTCTTACTTGTAGGGGGTGCCACCTACACGTCTTTTTATTATATTAAACAATTACAACTTTTTGGTACAGCCCTGTATTACATTTTTACATAAATAAAATAATGGTTTTGTCATTTTTACATCAAAAAGCCTGTTAAAAGTTGATATGAGCAACCGTTTTCGAGATATTTGGATTTAAAAAAATTACGACGCATCTGACTTTATTAAAGCAAAATTTAAAAAAAAATAAAATAAAACAAAATATATACTTAAACAATATGTATTTTAATTTTTAATAAAATCATTCTCTTTTAATTATGTTCAGCAAAACATAAGCTAGGTTTTATAATTTAAAAAAAAGTTTTTGTAAAAAAAACTTTGACACCCTGTATTTCGGAAACGATGGCCTTTGGACTCATATTTGTATAAACTTTTTGTTTATTTTTAGACCCTGAATACGTATAGGATTTGAGAAGTCTATATTTAAAGCCTGAAATATTTTTAAAATAAAAACGGAAAAAATTGAATATTTTAACAAATCTTCCACATCTGATGCGCGCAATTAGAAATTTTGCTCCATAGTAATTAGGTTGATGCAATGTCCTGCAATTTTACTCGTTTTAAGCAGCAACTGCACAACAATATGTTTTGACTTTTAAAAAAGTAAAGATTTTCTTACCAAACAAATAAGAGAAAGATCATATTTCCGTATTACCTCTAATGAGCGATCATCGCTATATTCCATTAATTTGGAGAAAATTATTATTATTTTTTTAAGTCTAAGGAATGTCTTATTAAGGCCCAAGAATTATAGGCGTGCGCAGGGTAAAGCTGGTGTGGGTGCCGAGATAATAATAATAATAATAATAATAATAATAATGCGCAGACACCATCAAACTGACCAGGAGAAGCTGCAAGCCTGGTTGGAGAAGCCCCTTCATGGATGTCACCCCAATGAGGTCAGCCAGGAAAATGTCGACAAGTTTGCGTCGAACTACTGGCTGGCGCCGGAGAAGATGTTCCGGCTTCTTATTGGCTATACAGGACCAGGTTATTTCGACGAAAAAGTATCTGAAGCATATCGTTAAGCCCCTTATAGAGAACGATCGATGCAGATATGGATTAAAACATCGTAGACAATCCAGGATAAAGGGGGGGTTGCCAAACATTTG
Source organism: Listronotus oregonensis (assembly GCA_019359885.1). Taxonomy (NCBI): domain Eukaryota; kingdom Metazoa; phylum Arthropoda; class Insecta; order Coleoptera; family Curculionidae; genus Listronotus; species Listronotus oregonensis. The sequence continues at coordinate 16,868 of JAHBCN010001418.1, forward strand.
CACATCAGAGTAAAAGGGAAAAGACACGATTCAGCCCCCAAGATACTCCATCAACAATTGGCAGAAAGCTAAAGTTTTACAGTATAAAAAATTGCCTTACTAAAAGTATACTCCGGAACCTATTCTCGAAAACAATGAATTTAAATTGTACTGGGACAGAACTGTACACAGACCAAACTGTTCTCACAATAGACCAATTTGTATTGGTGGATAAAGTTGGGAGGAAAACAACACTGATCTATGTCGCTATTCCGAACAACAACCCTACAGGAGAAATACAATGAAAAGTTTGCCAAATACAAAACCCCCTAGAAACACAAATAAAAAAGACAGTGGGGAATGAATAACCCCCAAACGATTCCCATAATTTTATCAACAACTGGCATTATAAAAAACTTTTTTAAAAAACATAAGGAACCCCTAGGCCTCGGTGAACATCTGTATAAGGCTATAAAAAAAGGAGTGCTACTTGCCCCCCGCTCGGACTGTCCAAAATTTGGGGGAATACAGCAGAACCTAAGAAACCTAGAGACCAAAAACATAAAAAAGGGTCCCAAGAGCTAAACCCCCTTTTGATATCTGAAGATATCTGGGATGAGTGAATTTCCCCCCCTTAGGGAGTGCAAAGCCGTGTGGTTGGGGAAATTAATAATAATAATAATGAAGTAAATAAAATTATGAATAACAATATATTGATATTAATACATTTTTATTAATAAAATTAATTAATAATAAATTCTTAGGAATGCTTGGTAAATATTTATAAAATAATAATAGCAAACCGAGTACATTATATATTATTTATTATAAAATCATTCTTCTTTCATAAGGTACAATTTGTTTAAATTCGTTTATCACAGTACATATTTCAATATTTGCGGCTAATTCCTGTTCCACAAATGGAACCAGGAGATTTTCTAAACGTTCTTGGCGTATTGTGAATCTTAATTTTGATTTTACCATACTCGTGCAAAGCCAACAAAAGCAAAAAAAAAATCGAGAAGGTGCGTTCGCGTGTAATTTTTAAATCGAACCTAATCAAATAATAATTTTTATATTTTAAATAAAGTAATCTTTTTCAGACTAGTGGGGGTGCGACGGCACCCACGGCACCCACTGTGCGCACGCCTATGCCAAGAATTAACATTAACTTAATAATTCTTTAAAATGTTACTTTAGATTTTACGTGTGCTTGTATATTTATTTTTTGACTTCCGTTTCGACTTTCATCAAGTGAACACGCGTTTGGAAGCTGTTTTAGCTTTTTCGTTGGAATCGACCGCAGTGGCGCGGAAAACAAGTGATTTTGCTCGGTGAAAATCGAAGGGGAACTCGCCGCCAATTAATATGGGGTCTTTCTTCTGGGGTAAGCGCAGTGAGTGATGATTCCTATATCTGTTTCTTTCTGGGAGCCCTACGCACGAGGGATTTTTCCAATGGCGGAAGATGGTTTTCGCGCTCAGCAGGAAAGGGCAGTACTGACAGAAAACGGTTATGCGCTGGAATTAAAAAAGATTGGCAGCCAGAACCATAATTTGAGTACCAAACCTATATTTATTTTTTCATGTAGTTGTACAATTATTTTGTTAATATTACGTTTCCAAAGGTGCATTTAGAAAATGGAACTTTTTTATTAATTATTTTTTTAGAATATGCTTACCAAATGTGGTATTTAATATTTTTGTTGCCTATATTTAAAAATATTATATAAGTTTGTATAGTTTTTATTTTAAAGAGTTACTCTAATACCAGAAAAGTTATGCTATTTTTACATAAAAAACGTGTTTGTTTTAAATGTTATTTATCTAAATGTAAATTTTGTATTTGGCCCCATACTTAACAATTCTACGCTACTGGATAGTGCTAATAGCACTAAAATAATGACTGCACCGGTATTACTGAGTGAAATAATAAGAAATTCTATTTGATTATTTTTATTCTTGCAAGCTAAAGTAACTACCACATATAAATGTAGAATAAAAACATTTCCAAAATAACAAAACCTGACATTTGCAAACGTAGGCAACAATTCTTTGGCGAACAAAACATGTCCACCATTATAAAAGGTGGAAATATTTACAGTTGTATGTTTGTAAAAAAGAATTTACATAGCAGAAAAGAGCCATTCGTATGGAAATAGCTTTTCTGTGCCGTATTGTCGACTGCCGATAAAATATAAGACGTCAACAAAGGATTTTAGTTGAAAGCTTTTGGCATAGAAAACGCGCTACAGCCATTTCGTCTCTATATCGAAGAATGGGTATTTGGCTTAAGCCAGTGTATGCTAACGACTCAGGACGTCCGGTTTTTCTAGTTTTATTTTATTTGCCAGAATAAATAAGCCATTAGTTTTACGAGTCATTTGTTTTGTCTGATCTGTTTTTGTTTATAGGCTAGTCAAAATGGTCTATCGAATTTTTTTTATAAAAATGTATTGCAGTTCCATTTTATTTATTATCAGCAGACTTTCGAATATATGCAAAGAAAAGCGCAAAAGGTGTTTTTATAGTTTAAAAGATTTCTTGCGTGCAATTTTTCTTGCATTTAATTTGACAGTTTGAAATTTATTGCTGCAGTTTGTTTTGATAATAAGATTTACCAACATACTGAAATTTGTAAACAATTTATTTAATAATTTTGTAAAGTCCTTAAGTATAAAATAAATGCATAAAAGAATTTTTGTTATTTATAAATATATTTTAACCAACGCTTAACGCCATTCAAGGTTAAGTTATTTATAGAGTGTCAAAATATTTTAAGGTTCACCAAAATAGCCGGAGGCTGCAAAAAATAGCGCCAGTTTAAGAGATTTAATATGTGATATTTTTCTTGCTGCAATTTTTTATTCGCTTTCGCGTATTTTTCGGTTATTAAAAATTGGTACAGATATTTTTACATGCAGGAAAAAAAAGGTAGGTGCTATATTTCTTGCACTGACCCGGCTATTTTGTGGTTTATTTTAGTGATGTTTAATATTTTTGCAGTATAAAATTAAATTTACCTAGAAGCGGTGTCTAAAAAGTGCCGTGAAATGGAATATCTGCATGTTTTGGTTCTTGGACAGCGTTGACGGATTGACGAAAATATGGGTTCAACAACACGGCACTCACGGTACCTTGTAGGTACCGGGTGACCATTCGAAAACTACCTGCCTTGACTTTTTTATTTGAAGTTTCTTAAAAAAATGTTTGAAATGAAAGTTGTAGGGAAAAATTTGAAGAGTTCAAAAATAATTTTGGATATTATACAGGATACATCATAAAGACGTGGCAAACCATAGTTATGATTTTTTAAATAGGACACCCTATATTTGACTTGATATTTCAATTCTGCTTAAAATTCTAAGCATTTTTTAAAAAAAGTTTGCAGTAGGCCATATCTGTCGTCATGACAGTTTAAAGTGACATGTTTTTCTTGAAAAATCTGAATAATTTGAATGAAAAATGGTTTATTCAACAGAAGAAAAACAAGAAATTATTTTCTTATTTATTGAAAATAATTATAACGCTACTGCTACTGTTCGTGCGTATGCAGCACGACATCCTTATGGGGCCGTTCCTATAAGACACACCGTTAAAGCATTTTTACATAATTTGGAACAACTTCAAATCTCGACGGAAGAAATCGGTGTATCCAAATGATAAAAATAGGAATTTAAATATTATCCTTCATTTCGTGAAAAACCCCAACAAGTCAGTTAGAACTGCTTCAAAAGACTTGCAAGCTATGCATGAACCACAAAAATACGGACGCGAGTCAATACGTAAGGTTTTAAAACAAAGTAAGTTTAAACCTTTTAAATACCATAAAGTTCAAAAACGCACACAAGCTTAAAAGGGTCAAAGACTAAATTTTTGCAATTTGATGTTGAACAGGGTAAATAATAACAGAGACTTTTTTAAAAATATATTATGGACCGATGAATCCAGTTTCTCGACAAGTGGAATGCCTAACAAACAAAACGTTCGGCATTGGGCGGTGGATAATCCAAATTTCGTGCGAGAAGTACAATTTCAAGGTCGACAGACTGTCAATTATATTGGGAAACCGAATAATAGGACCATAATTTTTTGTAGGTAACTTGACCGGTGAAGTATATTACGAATTTTTGAGGAACGAGCTTTTAGACGTGATGGAAAATTTACCGCTAAGGCATCATCGCAGTTTAGTTTTCCAACATGATGGAGCTTCACCACATGTGTTCGACAAGTAAAAAACTTATTAGATAAAAATTATGATGAATGGATAGGACGGAACGGGACAATTCATTGGCCAGCTAAAAGTCCGGATCTGACGCCAATGGACAACTTTTTTTGGGGATGTATAAAAAAAAAATTTACCAACAGGACCTAGGTAATGCTGATTTCATAAAAAATGTTATGTCACGTAAAGTGTGACAATTAATATGTTATCTTAAATTATTACTGTTTTATTGTTGAAATAAAAATTGAGTTTGTTACACCAGCATTTATTATTTTAATTATTTAACTTTTAAACATCTTTAGTTCGAAAACCAGTAAATTTAGGCCTATAGTGTTTTATATAAAAATTCTTAGAATTTTAGTCAGAATTAAAATATCAAGTCAAATTCAGGATGTCCTGTTTAAAATAACAATGGTCTGTCACGTCCTTATGATGCATCCAGCATAATATCCAAAAATATGTTTGAACTCTCCAAATTTGCCCCTACAACTTTCATATTAAACATTTTTTTGAGAAACTTCAAATAAAGTCAGGGAGGTGGTAGTTTTCGAATGGTCACCCGGTACTTAAGCTTCAAATAAGCCACTGTTGGCTGTCATAAAGATAAAAAAGATCTGTATTGCGAATGGGTTGCCAAAAAAATATGGTGAAAGCTACGATTAAAAAAATATTTTGTTTATATAACTTATATAATGTAATTCTTATTTTTTATTCTACATGACAGTACTGATAAAGCACAATTTTTTTTGATTAATTTCATAAATAAAAATATTAATCATTTTTTTAATTTTAAATTTCAAAAATTGTTAAATACACTATTATGCAACTAATGAAAAAAAAATTGTGGTATATTAGTACTGTCATGTAGAATAAAAAAATAAAATTGATATTATACAGTGAGAATGAAAAATTTTTTTTACTATACAATATTTAATAATAAAATAATTTGCATCCGGTTGGCAGATGGGTAAAGGTCGTCCGCAATTCGGATTTTAGACTATAAATTAGTTGCCTAATAAACTATGCCAAAAAGAAAACTCTTAGTTGTAAATATAGTTGAAAAATAAAAATGGGCGAAAACTCACTGGAGCATATCTAAACAAAAATAAATATACTCATACATAAAAGACACATTGTTCTCTATTTGACGTAATATAACAGATATTAAATTATAACAGATTTAGCAGTAATATTAGTCATTTACATAATGGCATTTACTTCTTTATTTGGTAGTCACGGGACCGTAAACGTTGTTTTCCAAAGTAGTTGGTAATAAATCAAGAAAGGCATGGGGAGAAGGGCTATTAGCGGGTACTTACGGTCTCCTCTTGTTCGCTATCCGTTGAGAGTGGCAATTTGGCAAACAGTGCCGGAGAATAAATGGTTAAAGAGAAATATGTTTTATGTGTTTTATTAGTTGTAACATTCTTAGGTGTTTCAGGAGTCCCCATGCCTGGTGAAACCACTAAAGATTGCTTGTTTTTATGATTGAAATATAAGTAGTAGTATTTAAGGTAGTTTACTTGCGACAGATGTAGACAAAAGTATCGGCTTATAGTAAGTAAAGCCCGGTCCGTCCACAAGTCAAATCTTTAATCTTCGTCCCTCTTTGCAACAAAAATTGATTTATGAACGGGCCGAGATTTCCGTAAATAGTGCCAGTACGGATCATTTTTTTCCTATTTTAGTTTAAATCGTGCAGTATTTTGAATGGACCACAAATTTAGCGCTGTTAAAGGTTCTCAATGCTTAAAAATATTATTTTTGTAGGAGACTATACACATACATGAGATATGTTTGTTATTCAGTAATATTTTACACTATTTTACACTTTTTGAATTCACCTAGTCCCAAAATACAGATTTCATAAGGGTGATTACATAAATAAAGAATAAAATAATGTACACTATTTCTTAAAAGGAAAACAGACCTATGTAAACTTCCAAAAATCAATATCTTTTTAACAAAACGATAAAAAAAAAAAGTTTTTTTTAAATTTTTTTAATATTTCTATTTTTACCTATTACATGAAGTTTCTAAAAAACCGTTTTCGTGATATTCCGAAATGAATGCGTGACTTTTGTACATAACAGATATCAACAATGTTAAATACGCATAATTTGATTGTTAATATCTCGTTTCACAGACGGAAAAAAATTTGCTTTTTATTAAATTAGATAAAAGACACCTTTATTAACCCCATATTTTAATTTTATTTAATTAAAAAAAAAACCCTTTTACAAGTGAACAACCTTAAGTATCTTAATTTATTTTACCTAAGGAGTTTGGGTATCCTTGTAACTGCGTGTTTAATGCTTTTAACGTATGGTACTGGAGAATTGAGTAGGTACTTTTTAGGCATCCTGTATTTTATAACCATAATAATAATACTAATATAGCGTTTTTTATTATATACAGAAAAAAATATTTTTTCACACGACATCGACATGCATAACAATATGTTCTTACTCCCAGTATAATTTTTTAATCTGGGCTATTTGGCCTTACATACTATGTGTTTTGGCCACGGATCTAAATAGTTTACTCTAATATGTAAAATCCCTAAACACATATGGACAAGGACACACGCTTCACATCCTGGGATCCGTCAGGATGACTTTTAGTACATGACACACAAAGAGGACCACTAAAGAAGGAAAAAAAACATAAAGGAAAGATTTAAGCTATACTACTAATTAATTATGAATAAATCTATATATTGTGGCCTATTTCTTGACAGTATTTCCCAAGAGTAAAAATCACTGTCGGATTATTGCTTTTTAAAATTTCTGGGAGCCATATTGGCAACGAAAAGTTATTAGAAAGTAGATAATTTATAAATGTATTCATTTCTTCTTGGTGGAGTTGACAGTTAAACAGGATATGATTGACGTCACCATATTTACCGCAAGGGCATGAGGGGTTATCAACGCCGATCCTATTTAGATGACTTGGGAAGCGTCCATGGTTAAGTTTAAGTCGACTAATGATGGAAATTATTTTCCTAGATGCGGGATGTTTATAGTACCAATGTGTTTTTGGGATGTTATCATGTATTTTGTAGTAGAATGTTTTGCTTTCGCTACCATACCTGCGCCAGTCTCTATTCCATTTTTCCCCAGTATAATAACATTAGTTCTTTCATTTCTTTTTAAGGCACTATATATATAACACTTAAGATTTCCAGAATAACACAAATCCAAAATTTTGCCACGTTTTAAATTTATCAAATCAAGATTATTTTAATGTCTCTTAAATCGCGCTTGGTTTGGGGTCTAAGAGCTAAATGTAGCAATTTTCTCTGTTTAGAAAATAAAAATCCTGCCTTCATTTTATATTCTAAAACAATTATAACCTCAGAATCAGATTCCAAATTTCTAAAATACCTGCCTAATATACGATATTACGACCCTGTTTCAAAGTGTTTCCAGTAAAAATGTGCAAAAAAATCAAAATTAGTAGATTTGCTTTTCTTCTTTACCGTATTCAGCCACTTCGGTTTTTATAGAATATAATACATGACAAAATTTTCCTAAAACAATGAGACCGTCAGTCCATCGAAGAAAAAAGGGATCGATCGTATATACCTAGCATGCCCTTTTAAATGCATGATTAATTAATAGATTGTAGAGGATGACTGCGGTTTATTGACTAAATACCTCTAGAAAGTCCAAAAAATAGCCATCTGGGAACAAGTTATACTCTGTATGCCATCTAAACCAAACAAAATTTTATTTAAAAGAAAGGTGGAATATTCTCAGCATACGTAAGGACCTGTTTAAATGTAATATACAATTATTCGGTACTAAAACAAAAAACATTTAGATCTTTCATTGTCTTTATTTTGATTTTTCGCACGCGTGTACATAGTTAAAATAAAGACAATGGAAGTTCGCAATCCTTTTACTGTCATACATGAGGATACGTTGGTCTGTCGCCCTAGGATACAAGCTCAAAGCTTAACCTTAGATTTTGTTAAAAAAACAATAAGAGTTCTGGAATAACCCTACTTATTATGCTCAATTAAAGTTTTCGAAACGTTATTTATTGTGTATATGACGATTAGATGGCATACTGAGTAAAATTGTTCCGAAAATGGCTATTTTTGCTCTTTCTAGGTCTATTTTTTAGAGAATAAACAGCAGTCATCCTGTAAAACTGTTCAACAAATGATCAACGCACAGTCAACATTCCTTATTTAAAAGGGCATAATTGGTACGATTGGTCCGCGTCTAAATGAAGATAATTTAAAATTACTAATACTTACTGGAATAAAACCATTTGTTGCATACATGACATCTTGGTCTTTATTGTAAGTGGTTAGGTGAATCTTCAAAATATGCGTTTATGACATCTGTAAATTTAAAAACTCCAATCCAACCAAAGGATATACAATACACAAGAACGATCAAGTTTTCATAGGGCTACCGTTTATTTTTTTCATGATTTCAAAAATACGGTAATCCGTCTCCAAGTCGGCTGTGCTTCTGTGCCGAATAAAAAAACTTCTATAAAATCACTGCTCTTTGTTACTAATAACAAAGAGAAATATTAACCCGTTTTAATTATCTTTCCCTTCTGTATCCGTGGCCAAGTTCTAATGCAGTTTATAACTTTTCACAAATGTTTCGCCTCACTCATGACATTAAAACGGTTTTTAATTTGTATGACTATGTAAGTGTTAAGATAACTCATACAAATCGTTTCATTTGTTATAAGTCCTCTATACCTACCATACATAGCATGTAGACTCACTTAGCCCAGCGTGGCTGTCGCTTCTGGTAATCAGGTGGGACAGGTATGGAAATTTGACTGATTTTAAATGTATTAGACCACGTCTGCCATTTGGACATTTAAAAATATTATATTTCTATTATTATCGAAAAAAATAAACAATGACAGACCATTATTGCAACTCCTACATCATGGTAGACAACTTTGAAGGTACAAAAAACAATATTTTAAAAGTAATTGACCAGGTCTGTCCTTAATACAGCTTGTCTACGCAAGTTGGCGGCATATGAAAAACTTTTTTATTATAAAGTTTACGAAAAAAAGTTATTCTTTATAAAAAGTTTTGCGTAAACCTTAAATGCAACCATCAGTTGTCAAAATTTATCAGTCGTATACGAGGTATGTCAAAAAATGTGTGCACTTAAGTTGTCGGCATATGGAAACATTTTTTATTATTAGGTTTACGAAAAAAAATTATTAATTATAAAAAGTTCTGCATGGTCCAAAACTTTAAATGCTACTATAAGACGTTAAAATTTACCAGTCGTATACGAGGTTTATCAAAAAAAAAAAAATCTCTAGGGTAAAGTACCGCCAGACAATATCGAAAATTATTATAAAGAAAAGATGTTAAAAATGACTTTCAAATATTTAACAATCTTTATTTACAATATTTTTTTTATTAAGAATTGTTTTGTCAAATTTAAAGTTATTAAATGCAATGCATTAATGTGCAAATTTACATTTTTAATATTATGGCCGGGAAAATGTTGAAAAAAAAAAGTTTCTTAATGTAAATAAACAATGTTGAATATTTAGACGTTATTTCTAAACTTTTTTTAAAAAATAGCTTTCGATATTATCAAAAGTAATGGTACTTTACCCTGGATAGAAAAAAAATGATAATCCTCGTATACGACTGATAAATTTTGACATCAGATGGTTGCATTTAAAATTTTGGAGCAAGCAGAACTTTTTATAGTAAATAACTTTTTTTCGTAAACTTAATAATAAAGAAGTTTCCCATATGCCGTCAACTTACGTGGACAAACTGTATTAATGGCAGACCTAGTCAATTACTTTTAAAATTTCATATTTTTTGGTACCTTCAAACTTGTCTTCTACGATGTTAGATGCGCGATAATGGTCTGCCCTTGTTATTTTTCAATAAAAATACTAATATAATATTAGCTTTGTTCGCGGGTCCAATTCCGAACCGGTTCAGGGACTATTCGCATGCGCAATATAAATCGCGTCGTTCGCGGTAACACAATTCTGAATTTTTAGTAACAGTTCAGCGTTCGCGGATAACATCGGATTGGTTCGTTACTGATTCAGAATCGGTTCTTGTAGTCCCCGAATTTTTGATGGGATTAAAAGTTCGGTTCTGCTGTTCATGCGCAATATCAACATTCTCGTCATCTGTTTGCTGTTTGTTGGTTTGAGGTGAACCTTAAGAATTTTGCCCTTTTTAGTTAACCTTAATTCCTATTTAATTTAATTGGAAGTATAAATCGATCCATACAAACCTGTTACTTAAAGTTCTTAATTTTCTTTGATTCTTAGTTTAGTTTATCTTGATTGTGGATTATAAAGCAGTAATATAGTTGTTTATAAATTGATAGAAATAGTAAGTTCATTTATTTCAAATTTAGACCCTTTTTCAAATAAGTAATTACATATTAGTTACTGCGTGCGGAATTATCCATTATTTATGACTAGGTATTTTATTTCTTCTGGTGCCAGTGCCAACAGAAACAAAAGCGAAATAAAAACATTTATTAATAAATTAATTAAAAAAACTTGGTAAAGTCAGGTTAGGTTAAACAGTCAGCTGTTGGAGAAATTCGATTGAAATCCGCGCCGTTCGCGGTAAATAAAAATCCGGAACCGGTATATAATTAGACATGCGCCTAAAGATAATCCTGAACGGTTCAATTCTAGTTCGGAATCGGTTCTTAACGTGACCCGCGAACAAAGCTATTGTTAAATTTCCAAATGGTAGACGTGGTCACATACATTTAAAATCAGTCAAATTTCGATACCTGTCCCACCTGATTACCAGAAGCGACAGCCACGCTGGGCTAAGTGAGTCTCTTTTCCATGTATAGTAGGTATAGAGGACTCACTGTGTAAAAATCCAGGTCTGGTCAAATACATACAGGTAGTCGACCACTGGCTCTTAGGCTATTATGTTCGCAATGTTATTAAAATAATAAAATATTTTCAAAAAGTTACCACAGGCTCACTTTTATAGTGTAATCACTCACTGTACGTGTGGTACGGGTAGTGTACTGATACGGTACGGAATGGTCAATGGTATGTGAAAATCGCCTTTTTTGGAAACAAACTTTTCAATGCTTACACCTCACAGGCTGGATTTAAACTGACCGCCGTTATTCGATATGTAAGTTTTAGCACAAAAAAATTAACCAACTGATATTATCTCTACGCAAATATGAGTAATACTTTTGAACAAAACAAAAAATTAAATCTGCAGAGAGATATTTAAGATTTCGTAATATTTTTAAACCTGCTTTTCAGGGCGTACTTCTGGGTATTATGCGAGACCCTGGTATAAATTAGCCTCACTGGTCTCCCTTTAATTAATAACATTTCAATTTTTATATTGCGAACAAGTATAATAATAAAACTTTTAAATTCCAAACAACTCTAAGATAGCCATTTTGTCTCGTCTCGAGAGCATTTTGTCTGGAATTTCGAAACGAGACGAGACGAGATAAAATTCTTCGAGACAAGCTCGAGACGAGACGAGACGAGACATCTCGAAAAATTTTAATGACTTAAAACTTAAGTGAACTAACTGTAATAAATCTCCAACAATATATTTCTAGTTCTTAAGAATTATACAGGTTGTTTAAGATTTACAAACTTCGACAGCAGTTGGATCTTGCAAAAATAAGTTTTTATAAACATAGGTCAAGAAATGCATCGTTTCAGAAATACAGGGTGTTAAAAAAAGAAGCAAAAATTAATTGCTTTAAAAAGTATTTCACCTTGTGGTTTTATTATTTTTTAATAATTTTGAATATTTCACTCATGTACATATTTTCCCATAAGAGAAGTGGTATTATGTAAAAATTACAGCGAAAATTTCACGTCGTCTAGGCAACGTGGTTTTTCCACTTACTGTCAAATTGACAATACGAAATTTTTATATAATTATGACGGTTTGTTAAATTAATATTTAATTTTTAGTTAATAAACTTTATCTATGTTTTTGATTCGTGAAATATTTCCCCTAAATACCGCTCGGGCTTTAAAATTAACCCGATAACTTTTTAGTCATGCGTGTTTTCTTTAAAAATTTTACTCGTCCCTCGGACTCGTGAAATTATGAGAAAACACGCTATCCTGAAAAATTATCGGTAATTTTTAAGCACTTGTGTTATTACCCCCGATAAAACAACTTAAAATACAACTATTTAGTCTCTTGATTTTTTTTTAAATTATGCTTTGCTTTCAAGAAAAAAATAAAATCAATTCTTTTTTTGAAAAGTAGAAGTTTTACTTTGTCTTTCGAAAAAAACTCAAATAACGAAAAAGTTGTATTTTAAGTTGTTTTATCAAAATAATTGTTTTAAAAAATTATGTACAATTAAAGCTTCTTTTTAACTTTAGGACCCTGCATATTTCCAATTTCGAAACGATGCATATACGGACTTATGTTTATAGAGACTTTTTTGCAAGATCTAACTGCTGTTAAAGAGTTTAAAACTATTGCTCAAACACCCTGTTTAATTATAAGAAACATTTCTAGAAAACATTTTACCTGTGTTTTGTAATAGAGTTTATGACTTATGTTCCATTATCTTCTAGATTTTTTTTTCTATTTTGTGGACATTTTTATGTCACTTATATGTTCTATATTTCAATTTTAAATAAAAAAACAAATTATTAGGTTCTTTATTTTATTTTTAGATGCATATTATGGGTGTCCGTAAAGTCTGAAATCACCAAGTTTTTGAGAAAACTACACAATTTTAAGAAAAGCTAATCACGTTAACTTTTATTTTACAATGCGTGTTATAAAAAAATATAAGCATTTATACAGGGTGTTCCTAAGAAGAGATACATTATAAATGGGACAGCCCGTATTTTTTACGTATTTTGTTTCTTCGGTTTATTTCAAATGTTTTTCATTAGGTGCCTATGCAGAGGGTTGCTTTTGCATGTTTTTCTATTAGTTGAGGATATGCCGCTATTATGTTTTAAAAAGTTATATTTTAAAATAAAAACAACGCATCCTTCTTAAAATACATACCAGTTTGCAGCAGATTTTGCAATTAATTTGTAGATATATAGTGTACAGGGTGAGTCAACGATGGCGAGGAGTAAGTAATTTAATGCCTTGAATATAAGATTTGTAGATAATGTGCTTATGTAGGAATTAGGTATACGGTTAAATAGTATGTATAATTTTAACGATATTTTGAATTAGACAGGGCACGTCCATAAAGTATTAGTGCGCTACAAAAGTATTTTTTTAAATTTAAAATAGAATACCTATACCTACTTATATTTTTACAGTTTTGGATTCTATTTATTTAATTCTAGAAATTCCTATACCTACTTTATATTCTATACCCAGAAAGTTACGTAGGTATAAGAATATTGTCATTTAGGTTAGTTTGGGTATACTTAATTATTATGGAAAAAGTTAAAAATTGGTAAAAAATTAAGAATGAACATTTCTAGAATTAAACATTGGAATTAATAATGTAATGATAAAATATGTGTGTTCCATTAAAAAATATGTGCAGACATAACAATTAGTTTAAAAAATGTGTAACATGTACCTAAAAATAAAAATCGACGGGTCCAAGCATTTTTCTTAAACTTTCGAACTAATTTTTATTGAAATTATCTTTTACATTACTAATGCACTATATATTGAAATTAATTTAATTGAAATAAACCACAACAACTCGAGACAAACGAGACAAAACGAGACGAAACGAGACAAACGTTTATATCGTCTCGTCTCGACCCTTGTCTCGTCTCGTCTCGTCTCGAATATATTATCTCGAAATTTCGAGACGAGACAAGGCTTTATCTTGTCTCGTCTCGTCTCGCGGCAACTTTACTCTAAGAATACTTTAAAGTATTTTTAGACGAGACCGGATATGTTTTATATTATTGATTTACCAAATTTTCTGTGATTTTATTGAAGTATACCTACATTGGGGAAACAACAAGACCACTTAATGTTAGAGTTAAGAGACACAAAAAACTAACGGAAGGAGGGAAAACGTGAGGTCGGTGGTTGTCGAACATGGTCAAAGCAACACCGCATACAGTGGTCGGAAACAAGCATTATTTATAAAGAAACCCAAAAAGCTGTAATAGTTCTCAAAAACGAGAATGTTGACTTTCCGAATATCTGGCAGCCATTGTTAAGCCGTTAAAAATGAATCAAGATTCAGTAAAAAACGAATTGTATATAAGTCGTAACTTTAAGAGTAGTTTAGTTTTTTTAAAGTTGAAGAGACATTACAATAACCGAAACGCCGGGTCCCAGTAAAGAATAACATTGTCTAACACTTTGAAGTAAAGTATAAGCATAATCTAAAGGCCGGCTTTAAGTGCCTTTACAAAGCAAAGCATATTCTGTTACGTTTAAATTAAATTACCTGTATAAAAAGTATTAAAAATTGGTTTTCACTAATCAATTGCAAAGTATCTGTCATAAATGTATTAAATATAATAGTTTAAGGACGTATAAAAGCATCATATTGACATAATCATATAAAATCTATAATTGGTACGCCACTGCTATGACTGCGTGGGGTTAGACAATATGTTCGCAACTATGCGACTGTGATATAATAATTAGGTTGAGTGACAGCATAGCACGCGCGCAAAATCTTTCCATCGGGGTGGTTTTGGATTCAATAATATTTATGTCGTAGCTTCCTCCACTATTAAATAAGGGTTTGCATTAAATGCAAAAAAAAAGTGAAATGTATTATAAAAAACAAACAAAGGTTGTTAAAAATAAACAGACTCAGTAAACAGGCAAGTCAAGTGGGAAAATTCTTTCAATCAGCTAGTTTTACGGTCTAGAAATTTCGTGAATAAAAAGGAAAACAAAGTAAATAATGAAATACTTATGTTTCTAGACTTCCCGAAAAAACTACGCTGGGGCTCGTGCAAAAATTAGGCACCCGGTGTACATGAGACAGACAACCTCTTTAGAAGTAAGCTTAATTTTGATAACTGGCGACGTATAGACACTCAAATTGTATTTAAGCTTCTTAGTTTTAAACTAATTCGTATACTTTAATTTATTTACCATTTATGTTTATGTTTAAAAAATATATAAAAAATGAGATATGTTATTTCTTTTAATTTATTTTTTGCATTTACTTTGCAATATTTATTTCTTAACAATGCCAATTCGCTAGAAAATTTCATTTTCACAAAAAAGCTCTCCGCATATTTTTGCTAAAGGTGCGTAAATTTTGAAATTATTTGGAATTTTTAAAATGATGACAAATTTAACCTTTTCTAAAATACGCAATCCTAGATTTATTAGTACTTTGTAATTTTTTTCATATTCAGGCACCCAGAAACCACAAAAAAAAAGTGGTGTATGCTGGGTGTCGAACTAATATTTTGACGTATTTTTTGCCGTTAGGCACAAATCTGAAGTCAAAATTGGGGGTCAAACAGCATGAAATCGAGAAAAACCCAACTGATAAAAATCACAATTTGGTATCTTTTTCTGTATGATATTATCATCTTGCGTTTTCTATTATTTCTTTCTGTGTAATATCCTACCATTGTTTGCAAATACATTAATTCATTACTTATTGTATTTTATTCAAGTCTCACATTGATGACATTTTGTCTTTGACGAAAAATAGGAAATCGGTAAATTAAATCGGTTCATTTACCAGCAGAAACCTGCTACCAGGAAATGTTTAATCTACGAGTGTATAAACTATAAGAGAACAAAAAATTTTAGTATAAAATAGAATTTTTTTATATAAATGTGATTTTTTTTTATTATAAATTATTTATCTTATATATTTGAATCTTAAATCACTCAAAATTCCAAAAAAATATCCAAAAATAAAAAAAATTAATAATTTTCAAATTTTTACCTTGAAAAAATTTTGAAAATTCGTTTTTTTGGGTATAACTTGAAAAATATTGCATTGATAAAAATATAATATAACCTAAATTAAAGGTCTTGTAAAAATACTTAGTTTAGGTCTTACAGGGCCGTATTTGAGGGGGGTTTTGGGGATTCCAACCCCCCCTCCGAAAATCCCGAAAATCTTATAACGTAAAAAAAATAAAAACGACTGGTAACTATATATTTTTTTTTAAAGATTTTTTTATAAAAATTATTATTAAAATTTTAACGTTGTTAAGTGTGTTTTTTAGTTTCACCTGATATTTTTTTATTAAAACACATTTATAATTTAAAGTTTTTTTTTAATTCCTAATTTATCAAATGCCACTGGCCTACCCCCCTCCCTCCCCCCCAAAAAATGTTGTTCGAGATACGGCCCTGAGGTCTTATAAAGCTTCGTGCATCTTTTATAGGTTTTGAGATATTAAAGTTTCTAAATTTTTTGCTGTTTGACCTCCAATTTTTATTTCAGATTTGTGCTCAGCGGAAAAAATACACCAGGAAATCTTAGTCCGACACCCAGCACACACCAGTATTTGTTAGTGTAATCAATCATAACATTGCTCTTACGAATTATTTATTCGTTGTTATATCCCTTTTATTTCCTTATAATCAGTGTAATAAATAGTAAAAATTAATTTAGAAAATATAAGTTTTACGAAAATATCATATTTATTTTTACAGTATTTTGTTATTTTATCATTATTTTGTGTATGTCTAAAAGAAAAGGTAGGTATACAAAAAAACAAACAAAATGCAACAAAAAAGTAATTTTAAATATTGCTAATCTTAAAATGAAAGTCATTTATCGAAGTAATTAAAACGCGGTAATTTGATCAATTGAAATGAATTATTGCCTGGGGATATGTTAATTACTATTTCAGTTGGTAAATTTGTTTAGACACCATGAGCACACAATTTTAGACCAAATTAAATTACAATGTTTAATTACATTATCCTAATTAAATAGACAAAATGTATAGCACGAAGAAAAAACTAAACAATGTAAGTAAAAGGGGTTTTAAAAAGGCACGCCCCTATAGAAAATTGTATGAGTGCAACTATAAAACTCTCTATAAAATTATTTATAACCCCTTATTTACAACGTGAAGCTTCTCTAACACTAAAAAATTTATTACCGAATTGAGGTTATATAAATTTTTATTTTGTGAGCAATAAAAGGTAGATTTTGTATTTTATTGAACACAAAATTTTTATTTGTTATTCTGTGGGCCCATTTTGACTTTATTGGTTTTAGGTTTTAACTGTTTTTAACAGAAAAAACCTGTATGAGTTTAAATAAGATAAAATAAAAAACACAAAGTAATTCAGAATGTATCGTTATTATTACATATACCGGGTGGTGCATCGCCAGACTGGCCATAGGAAATCCCATGTAAATTGTGATACTTTGAAATATTGGCTCCCCTATTAAATTTACAACAAAATCGTATTAGACTATTTTGAAGACGTTGATAAAATTAGCTCACATACTAAATTTAGTTTTTTTCTGATAAGGCAATTAAAAGTTATTTAAGAAAAACTATTTGTAAAATCGTTGCATACCTGCTACATACCTTAATGAATCCACCAGTAATAAATAAAATGTCTTGTCAACTTTTCAATTGACGTTTTACTTTGTATTAGTTATTTTAAAATGTTTTACAGTATTGAAGAGAAAATATTGGTTGTAATCATTTAATAAATACAAGTAATCACATTGAACCACATAATGAGATTTTTACATAATTGAACAATTTTATAGGAAGGTGAACACAACACATTGAAACTAAAAGCTATTTTTTTTTAGATGCTCAAACAGACCTTTGTTTACTGCTAAGCAATATCCTAAACGGTTATAAAATTTAGTTCCTACATTATGAGGTTGAAATGTCGATAGTCGATCGCACGCCGCTGAAATTGAAACTTTTAATTCTTTCAAATTTTGATAACTCAAATTTCTTTAAATAACATTTTTGATATGACCCCAAAGAAAAAAGTCGTTTGGCGACAGATCAGGAGACCTAGCTGGCCAATTTATGGTGTAATTTGGTCCTATAGTGAGTCCATTGAAAACATTTTGAACATATTCCCTTACTTCTCGTGAATTGTGTGCAGGACAACCATCCATTTGAAACTAAATGTCTTGATTGTTAGGTGCAACTTCTTCCAATGCCGGCCCCACTTGAATTTGTAATAGTTCTAAAAAAGTTTTTGTGCACAAATTGTGATTCAAGAAAAAAGGTCCAATAATCCGATGTCCAAATATACCCGCCCAAACGTTTACCTTTTGAGGGTATTGAGTCCTTGTAGAGAGACAAATCTGTGTTCATTTTCTTTGCTTCAGTATCTGATGTTTTGAACGTTTGGTTTATTGTTTAATGTGAAGGTGCATTCGTTCACTAAAACAAATATTGCCTAAGAACTCCCTATCGTTATTCGCCATTTCCATAACCTTTTAAAACAAAAAGTGGATTATTTATAATTCTGTTCGTTTTGTAATTTATCTTTTTCTGGTATCCTTTACATCGCCTTGCCCATTTAATTCCTTGAAAATTGCCAAGAAGCCTGGTGCTAATTCCTTTATTTTCTTCACATAAGTAAAACATCTAAATCGGCATTATTTTCTTGAGCTCTTCCATCGAGTACATTATTATTTCGCTCTAAGCAGCTGCATTTATTAATAACAGTACCTTTTGTCTCAAACTTATGAACGATATTTTGAACTGTTGTCTTACTTGGCATGTGTCTGTCAGGAAAAAAACATAGAGAACATGGCGGATACTCTTCGACAACTATTTTCCATGTAATACCATTTAATCATTGTTATTTTTTCTTCAATACTGTATAACATTTTAAAATAACTAATACAAAGTAAAACGTCAATTAAAAAGTTGACAAGACATTTTATTTATTACTGGTGGATTCATTAAGGTATGTAGCAGGTATGTAGCAGGTATGCAACGATTTTACAAATAGTTTTTCTTAATAAGTTTTAATTGCCTTATCAGAAAAAAAAGAAATTTAGAATGTGAGCTAATCTTATCAACGTCTTCAAAATAGTGTAATACAATTTTGTTGTAAATTCAATAGGGAGCCAATATTTCAATTTATCAAAATTTACAATGGGATTTCCTATGGCCAATCTGGCGATGCACTACCCGGTATAGGTGCTAGGTATCAGTATCGGAATACCCATTGGTCGAAAACAAGGACAAAAAAATTTAAGGTATGTATGTACAAAAACTATGTCGTCACACCAAAAAAGCTGACATAACTAAAAAAATAGTTTTAAGAAAATAACCAACCAAAAATAAAATTTTAAGAAATAATTGGGAACATAATATAATGTTTAATTATTTTAATAAAATAGTAATTTTTCTTATAAAAATCTTTTAATGATTAGCGTTAAAATTTTGTCCTATTTGGATCTTGGCGCATAAGGAAATGGGGTGTAATCGGCCTTTGTTTAGAATAAAAAGACATGCTTCAGAAAGTTTTTATTGAATCATGAAAATTTTTCGTTTTTTAAATATCTCAGCCGCATTAAAAGAATTTTTAGATTTGCTTGCGCCAAATTAAAGTTTTTCGAAGCGCGGATGAAGCACACGGAAAATTTAATTTTAAAATATTTTTTTAACAAAACCTGTTGACCCACATTATGATAAAAAAAAATCTAGCTTCATAATTTTTTAAATATTTTTTGAAAGGGTGATAAAGGGTCAAAAAAAATCTTTTGTTTTCGCTGTTTTTCGATATTTTTTTAGAAAAAACTCTTAAATTTTTTATTTTATTTATTTATTTTTTTTTTAGAAAAATAAAGTTCTAAATACCTTTTGGATTGAAAAGATTTAAGATGAACGGGTAAAGACGATTTTTTTAAAGGACCTCGCAATTTTCTATGGAAAATGGGTTTCGGCCAATTGTTTTCAAACTTTGCCTAGTAATAGGTAGTTTTTAACGCGCTTATCAAAAGTCTCCACGGGCAAAAAACCCGAAAACCTCCCAACCTCCCCAAAATTACCCTCAAAAGTCACTGGGGATTATTCTTACGGGAAATGAGTTTCGGCAAATTATTTTCAAACTTTGCATACTGATAGTTCTCAACACAATGATCAAAAGTCTCCACGAGCACAAAACCGGAAATCCCCTCCAAAATCACCCTCAGAGGTCACTGGGGATGATTTTGACTGATAGTTTGGTCAATTGCTTCGCGGAATTTTTTTATATTGTTGTCGAGTTGTAGCCACTTAAATATTTACAGTTCAAAACCCGTGAGCAGGAACTTTATATGACAAGGCCTTATAAAGTGTGAGTGGGTATCCAATTATTGGGGTTGGAGGGTAACATAGTCTACAGAACTGGCCAAGAAATAAAATTCATCATAAAATGGCTTCGCCACCCGCACCAAAGCAGTCTTTAGTAGTTGGTGATATTGGAGTCTGAAGTCAGGGGAGGAGGTATTGGGGGGGGGAATCACATACCCCGTAAGAAATCCAGGTATAGGAGATGTCAGGCTGTACCTCTATGTACATTTAAGTGGCTACAATTTGACAACACTCTCAAAAAACTCCGTAGAACAATTGACCAAACTATCAGTTAAAAGTATCCACAGTGACCTTTGGGGATGATTTTGGATGGTTAGTCGGTTTTTGTGCCCGAAAAGACTTTTGATCACTATTGGTAGAAACCCATTTTCTATAAGAAAAATCCCCAGGGAACTTTGATGGTGATTCTGGGGAAATTGGTAAAGTTTTTGTAACCGTAAAGGCTTTTGTTCAGCGTATTGAAAACAATTAGCCGAAACTAATTTTCATAAAAAAATTGCGGGGTCCTTTTCCTCTTTTTTTTATAATATTCAAATATTTTTTTAAATTATTTTTCTTTTCACTTTTTAATCCAAAAGTTACCTAAAACTTCTATTCTTCAGAAAAAAAAAAATAATTATAAAATTAGAAAAAAATTAATAAATTTTTTGACCGCCTATCACCCTTTTAAAATTATAAAAAAATTGATAAAGCTTGAACTAATAAATTAGGTATAGTCTGTCTCAAAGTATACCATGTTAGCTCTTGCCTTCATTTATGGATTAAATCTACCGACAGCAATAAAAGTGCGGATCGGTAGCTATTAAAAGACAGAACATTAGGGACGGACTTTAATAATATAAAGATTTATAATTTATTGTTTATTTAGGTAAGTACAATCTTAAAATTACATTAAGAAATTAAATATATGCAAAGTTTTAATAAATTTATAACTGCATTATCTATACATTATTACATTTTTAATCTAAATATCTAAATCTAATTCTGTTTCACTATCAGAGTCATCATTGAGATTAATTACAATGGGATTTATGTTGTTTTGGATAGAAATGTAAGAGTCCTCAATTTTTATAATGTGCTGTAGTAAATTTTTCCAGCTCTCAACTGGTATGTTAGTAATTACATTTTTTATCAAATTTATAACACTGGGACTTAAAGTAGGTGTAACATTTTCTGCTCTGATCTTTAATTTTACTTGGTTCCACAAATGCTCTATGGGGTTAAACATACAGTGATAGAGAGGAAGCCGTAAGACAGTATGCCCAGCCTGTTCAGCCAAATTATCACATACATATTGTTTTTTAATGGCATATGAATTTAGGACTTCTAAAAGTTGCGTTTTTTTGCAACTAAATTAAAAATAAATTACATTTTCTAATAAATATTTCTGGATTTCAGTTTTTGAACTTGATAAAGCTGGTGCTTTGTGTAGCAGACGGCTGTGGTAGCTTGCGTTATCCATGACAATAACATGTTGTTTGGAACATTTTTTAAAATATAATTTTAAAAGCAGTTTTCAAAAAGTTCTGCACTTCATCCTCATGATAATCCAAGCTAGAATCCTTAATATTTTTTTCAGACAACAGCAAGCAGTTTGGGACAAATCCGTCTTCTGAACCAGCGTGTATTATGGTATTGCGTTTTTCTTTATTTAAAGGTGCTTTCGTCTGACAGTTTTGACTGGAATCAACCCATTCTTTGTTGTGAACCATGTTTCATCAAGGTAAATTATGGATCAGTTTTCTAACCTATATTTTTTAATTTCTTGAAGGTAATTAAATCTCCAACTGCGTAATCTGTGCGATTTCATTACTACTTGTCTTTTGTCTATTTTGCGGTATTTCCCATTTTACAAACAACTCTATGGAGGGTGACACGGCTAATATTTTTCTTTGTTTCGTCTTCGTATAGCTTCTTTTTCAATTTATCCAAGGTAGGAATAACTCCGCTTTCATAAAGACAATATATTTTCCTTCTTATTAGGTCCTGATCACTACTGTCTATACGCTGAGATTGAAAATCACTACGTTTTTTCTTCTGTTTAATTCTTCACTAATAATAATATCCCTTATCGATGATATTGGAGTTTTTGTAAGTAGACAGCTTTCTTTTAAAGCTTCTTGATTAATTAGACCTTTACTAAAAAAAGTTTCATACACATTTTTCACAATCTGTTTTGCATCTAATGACAAATGATTTCGACGCGACATAGTTATATTCTCGTAAAACAACTTTTTCGAAACGCACAGTAAAAACGGTTATTCAACACTGCCACTAAAATATTAGCCAAAATATTTATATGCCTAATGGTTAATACTCAAGAAATACCTGGCTCACCCCTGCCCTTATCAACAAATGGGTTTACCCAATAACACTAGGTAATAAAATCGTTAAAGGTTTATTGGAGTATGGTCCGTCAAAAGCCATAACGATATACTTTGAGACAGACTATACCAATATTTTTTTTATCATGACGTGGGTTAAAAGAAATACCGAAAAAAATTATGCCATTTAAAATAAAAATGAATAAATAAGGTGTCCCATTAAAAAATAATAATTCTATGTTAATTTTTTTTTAATTTCAAATCATTTTCTTGACAGAAAAAAAAGATGGCAATTTCTCTTTTTTGTAAGTACACAAAATGTTACAAATATGGTCCTATTCAGTCCTTATTAGATAACCCTCTAAATGACCCTATAAAAAATGTCAATTAAAGTGCCTGTCAAAAGCCAGCTAACTCTCATGTGCGACAAGAAATTATTATAGTTCTCATTATTTTCTCCGCACAGGTTCCTGAATATCCCATTGTGCACATTGAACCTAATTTCTCTAACCAAGAGAATTTTCTATAATGATTATTTTGACACCAGTAAAAATGACTTAATACTATCAGCCAGATCATTATGGGAAAATATGTAAAATACACGTCCAGTACACACACGTTTAATATTCAAACGCTTTTTGCTTGGATTCGTTTCGCTGTCGCCCAATAATGATTTATCGACTGTTTAATGGTTTATTTTCTTTTGTGCAATGAAGAAGTGTCAGTTTTGTATAATTCGAAAATAAACATTCCTTATTGTCGACGAACAACGTGGCCTCTTTTATTCGGGAAATGTAATTATCTATACAACATATTTGCCAAGGTTCTTGTATTAGGTCTTTGTTATTTGTACTTAGAAATGGGTTGTGTGTTTTAGCTTTTATTGATCAAAAATATAAAAGCAATCAGTACAGTGCCGGATTAGTAAAGATTTATAAAGAATATATAAAATTTGTGTCCTAACTAAATTAGTTTACAAAAAAAAAAAATAGAAATGGTAATTGTTTAGAATCGCGGCTTCACCTATCTTTGGCCATAAAAATGTTTCTTCTTTTCGGCGCATTAAAGAATATAACTAAAAAAATATTTAATAATTTGATTTTCTCAGAATAAATTCAATTTAAAAGGCTTAAAATTTCAAGTTTTTTTTGTTTTGCTTGAAATTTTTATATATTTTTTAAAAAACTTAATTTTTTTAAAATTTGCAAAAATTTAGAAGTTATTTTTTTTGGCTTGTCAAATATTTGTATTTTTAATATCTATTAAAATAGAATTATTAAAAAAAAAACAAAAATGTTAATTTTTCGATTAATTTTTTTTTTTTGAAAAATCCAAAAATTAATATTTTTGAAATTATTTGTCTTTACACGTAGAAAACAAATTACTAGAAATTGCTAAACTTAATTGGATGCACAAAAACTTAAAAGATATCCATTTTTTTGTCTAAAGTGAAAATTAACACCAATTTTTTATTTTTGATTTTTCCTAAAAGATTAATGCGCCGTAAAATGAAACAAAATGAAAAAAAAAAACAGGTAAATATCTTTATTTTTTGATTTTTTATGGTTAAAAATATCTGCTTAAGATCCTATTTTTTCTTTAATAATAACGCATGTTCCTAAAGTTTTCGGAAAAAAATCAATATTTTTATTTTTGGTTAGAAAATAAATTTATTTATAAATTATTAATGACAAATCATTTTTACAACTCTAAACTTTATAATGTATTTTTATAGATTATAGAATATACATGGGTCCATGTTTTTTGATGGCACGTAGTTTTGGTCTTGTATGAGCCATAAGCCTTTGGGCTTCCCATCCATTATCATATACTTTTCGACTCAAAAGAGCTTAAAACTCTTCTATAGGCCTTGCCTGAGGCACATTTGAAGGGTTGTCGCGCTTAGTAACAAAATTTATATTTTGAGCGGTTAACCATTCTGTCGTTCTCCTGGAGTAATGGCACGACGCTAGATCGGGCCGGAATATGACTTTATCATTGGATAATGAGTATTTATTAAGTAAAGAAGTTTTGGCAGGCATCTTTCAATATAAATGTCCGCATTGATAGCTTCACTGCGAACACGTCCAACATACGGCTGAGAAACACCGCCTTCTGAGACACCATACCAAAATTTTATCGGCAAATTTGACCTTGCCTTTAAATCTAAGATGGTTGAGGGCTTCTTTAACATTACGTGTATAGAATCCGTCGTTGCCTCTTATTTCGGAATTTGACAAGGTAAAATATTTTTCATCATCCATTATGAGAATTTTACCGGGAAAATGAATAAGTCTCAACGCACGGCAACATCTGGGTATTTCTTCTAACTGAGCTGCCGTGTGTTTAGGAGCCTTCCTTTTTTTATAACGTTTTAAATTATTTCTGGAAAGTGTTCTACTTACAGTCATACGAAAAACATTGTATTTTTGGCCAATCTTGCGCAATGACTTTCCCAAACTGGTTTCTACACTTTCAACCAATCTCCTTTCCCGGGCACGACTTTAAACTCTTGGTCTTCAACTTTTTGGTAAATTAATGCATGGTATGCCATTTTCACAGTTTTTAATAGTCTGGTAAATTGTCGAAATATAAATATTTTGGGCACTGAAAATTCTAACAATATCGCGCTTAGGTACTTGTCCAACTAATTGATAAATACTTTGACAAATATTAAGCTTATACGACATAACGACATCTTGACAAATCGTTTTAGTGACATTTAAATATGTACTTTAAGTTGTGTATAAACTTTTGTTTCCAATGGCAACTTGATACAACGCTATCTACGATAAATAAATTTAAACGTAAATCTTCCGCAAACTTTAGGGACATACGTTAGTACGGGATCCAAATTAAAACCCACCGTTACCCATCTGCCAACCGGATAAAACCTATTTTTTTATCAAATATAATATTTAAATAAACGTATGTTTAAGGCTGTGATAAATTTTGGTTATCATAATTTTTTTAATACTTTTACCCATCTGCTTACTAAAAAAATTAGATCCCATTCCAAAGTATAAAGCCATATAGATGATGAAAACGTTGAGTTTTTTAACTTTTCTGGAGAGTTGCCAGAAGTAAGCAATAACAAATTTTTGCTAGGTAACTACAACATACCGGTATTAAACTAGTATCACATCATAACTAACCAAGAGCAGCACAATTTTATGAATTGACGGGAAAGTGCGGTCATTTTCCTCGCGCAGATTCAGCTGTCATTTTGCTGGGATATGATCTGTTTTCTTTATTTAAATTATAATCGTTTCGTGTGCATTTTTTTTTGTGTTTTATGCTTAAAAATGTCAAAGGCGCCGCCAGGGAAAGATCGTGCTACCTGTTAGTTATGCTGTGCCACAAGTAAATATGTTACATGGTTATCTTGCAAAAATTTGTTTTAAGTAAGTGGATATTGTAATCTGCACTCATTTGCTTACCAAAAAAAATGTATATTAAAATAAAAATAGTTTTATGCTAAACCGGTGCTATAGGCTTGGCTGCAAAAAAAATCGATTAAGGATAAGGATTGCCAGGCTTTGAAGTGAAAATTTCTAGCAGCTTTATTTATAATTTTGAAAGGAAAAAAATGTGAAAAGTATACATGGTAATGTAAATAATTAAATATATACATATATTAAAATGATACAGGGTGTACCAAAATTTTTAAATAATTTCTTTAATTTAAATTTCCAAAATTTTCAAAGACTTTACTTATAAAACTAAAGAAAAAAATTAAAGGTATACCGGGTGTTTCTCAAAGGTGGTTCCCCCCTATAACTTCTTTATTTTTTAAGATGGAAAATTGAAATTTGGCTTGTTAATATATGACCTAAAAATGCATTAAATGACGTATTCAACTGTTTCTTATGATTTCCGGTTCGACCGGAAATGACCTCAACTTTTTAATTTTAAATGGAACACCCTGTATTTTTTTACCCCTTCGATAGAAAATGACATCCTAAATACAATGACACCCCTAATGTCAACTTTTGACATTTTCGTTTAAAAATATTTAATTTTTTTAAATTCAATCTAGAGTGCCATGACGTCGTTAAAACAACCAATTTTGAGTCAAGATGGCGTGAAAAAATAGTTTTAATTATCTGACGTATTTTATGTCTTTTCCAGAAAGGTAAAAAGATTGCAAAATTTTATTTCTAGACCTAACTCAATTTTTTCAAATGGAACGATGGTGGCTCGTTGGCATATTTAAAAAGACCATTCCTTTCTAAATAATTTGATACCCAACACTTGATATTTTAAGTTAAATCAACACTAAAAAAGCAAAAAATAGGCATAGTAGTTGTTGCTTATAAGAATAATAATTATTATATTAATTTTATTAATTATTATATTTATAGGTATTTAAATCAAAATACCTTATTAATAAACAAAGCAATAACTTTAAATAACTAACCCGCATTTAATTATTAAACTGTGTAACATCATTATTTAACATCAACGTTTTTGTTTATTTCCAAGCCTACCTGATAAAATTGCCGAAATGCATAATATGACTCTTTTAATCGAGTGCCACAGCCCGGATGTTTTAATAACTTTATAAGCAACAACTACTATGCCTATTTGTTTGCTTTTTTATTGTTGATTTAACTTAAAATAACAAGTATGGGGTATTAAATTATTCAGAAAGAAATGCTCTTTTCAAATATGCCAACGAGCCACCATCGTTCCATTTGAAAAAATTGAGTTAGGTCTAGAAATAAAATTTTGCAATCTTTTTACCTTTCTGGAAAAGACATAAAATACGTCAGATAATTAAAACTATTTTTTCACGCCTTCTTGACTCAAAATTGGTTGTTTTAACGACGTCATGGCACTCTAGATTGAATTTTAAAAAAATAAATATTTTTAAACGAAAATGTCAAATGTTGACATAGTGGTGTTATTGTATTTAGGATGTAATTTTCTATCGAATAGGTGAAAAAAATACAGGGTTTTCCATTTAAAATTCAAAAGTTGAGGTCATTTCCGGTGAAACCGGAAATCGTCAGAAACAATTAAACACGTCATTGTATGCATATTTAGGTCATATATCGACACGCCAAATTTCATTTTTCCATCCTAAAAAATAAAAAAGTTATAGGGGGGAACCACCTTTGAGAAACACCCGGTATAGTAGGTACTGTCATGTAGAAAAATAAAAAATGATAATGTAGAGCGAGTAAGAAATACTTTTCATTAACAATAGCTTTTACCTGGTTGACAGATGGGTGAAGGTTACCTCAAATTTGGATCTTAGACTATAAGTCATATATTGTTACGAAAAAAATGGATCAAAAAATAAAATTAAAAAAAATTGCAATAAAACCAAACTTAATAATGATTTTTTTAATCTTTGCAGCCATTAAAGACTTTATAACCAAATTCAAATGTTCAAAGTTTCCCCTTTTCGATGCCTATGCATTCCATGTTTCTTATGTTTGCTTCAGCTTATTTTTTAAAATATTTTTAATTATCTTTTGGTTTTATGAAGTAAGATACCCTAGTTGTGCACATTTCAATTTTTTCAGAAGGTTAACCTACAAATAAAATGGTTCATCCTTGCCTTTTTTTTAAATTTGCCCAAAAATTGGTATCGGGGAGTTTTCAGATGCCCAAATTATGATGCTGTTGCCAAGAGCGTCGTCCCACAGGTAAATCTGCAATTTGAAAATTGAAAAAAATACCATATACATAAATAAAGGTTTGTGGAATGGAAATTTTTAAATAAAGGTATTAAATTTGGTGGTACCAGAATGGAATATAAAGTTCTTATGGGATATGTCGAGATAATAGGTACAGTCTATGTTTATGAAAATGCATTTAGCAAAAAAACTAACGTAGAATTATAAAATAATATTTTTTAAATACTAAATCAACAAAAAAATTAAATCAAATGTAGGTACGAAACAAATTTGTGTTTTTTTGGAGTTGTGGATCAACAATAAATCAAAATAAACTAAATTCCATTTAAAAAAATATTTCAGACGTTTCGGCTGATTTCAGCCTTTATCAATATATTTTAAAACTGACTTAGATAGGGGCTAATTTTGTCCCTTTTTTAATTAAAAAATAAATGGTTTCTTTTTTTTAACAATTGTTGTTAAATATTGTTAATTTTTTTAATATTATAAGAATGCCATCATTAAAGCGCTTTAAAACGTTAAACGGACTAGGATTTTCTGGAGTATTTTTTTAAATTTTATATATACAGTTTAAAAAGCTCCCTTTTTTGTTTTATGAATTTTTTTGTATCTATAAGAGATTATATTATCGAATTCCAAATATTTCGTGGTAGCAGGTTTTGCCGGTAAATGTATCTTCAGCGAAATACAATACCCCAGAAAATCTTAGTCAAACCTGTGTAATTTTTTATATAATTTTATTGTATATCATAAAAAGATTTTCTTTATTAATTTCTTTATAAGGTGTAGTTTTTAAGGGAAGTAATATTGTAAATTACCATAAATCAACTTTTCACAATTAAGAACAATAAATATATAACATATTACAGATAATTACAGCTTATAAAGAGCTTTGATCTATAATTTTTTATTATAGGAGTAGTTTTCACCCCTAAAACAAAAAGCGCAAGTAGCGTGGATTTTACTTTTAAAATGAAGGGTACGATGGGAATATTTCTATAAAGTAGTAAATCCAGTCCTGAACTCTTGTGGTGGTAAAAAAGTCTAAATATACCCGTATCCATAACTGATTTATTAAGAATTATTGTTAATGAACATCAAAGCATTTTGTAATGTGTCTAGATATAACATAAAATAAATAAATTAACTTTATTGTAAGCGTTGAAATTAACAATACGTATTACATCTTTCATAAAAATATCTGTTAAATCGTATGTGAAAATATTTATTATGTTTAAGTGTTCTTTAAAACGAAGTATTTTTGGGGATCAATCAATTTAAAAATATAGACTCTGTGTAATAAACTGCCTAATCCATAACTTATACAGTGATTGCCAAAAAGTTGGATACTTATAAAAATATTTTTTATTCTTGAAACAATAAAAAAACTTATTTTGACCTATCGATATTAACATTCGCCTCATGGGCGCCGGTTAAAAAAATAATTATAAAAATTAAATTAAAATATCTATGTGCAAACTTGGAAATAAATTTTTGAAAAAATATGTTTTTTTTTTTTTTAAATTAATTTGCAAATCTCAAATTTGTGCTTTAAAATAAGTTTGCTAAATATAAAGTGACCAACCTATTCAATAATTTATAATTTTTGTATGTTCTTTCACATTTAAATAAGAAAATTAAAAAATTAAAATTTCGCAGTTACCTTAAGTGTGTAAACCTGTTTTTTAAGACCTATATTAAGATTTTACAACCAAAATGTAGTAAGCATTGGCAAGAAACCATTATCATAAAATATTTTTAAATAATAACATTTTACTCACTGTACCTTTCTTAATTTTTAATTTTTACTTCAGCTTTAAGCACACTGAATTATTTAAGCCCATTCTGATACTTAAATGATATTGCAAATTTTATACCAGTTTTATTCGCAACACAAGTAGGCTTTGAAACAAATGCAACAAATTGACGTGAAGGGTAATATTTGACAATGGCACATCAGAATTTGTTTACGTCAATTTGTTTCAACCAGGTTTACACACTTAGAGACCTACGCAATCTTAGTTTTTTAATGTTCTCGTTTTTTCTTTTTGAAAGAACATAGAAAAATTGTAAATTATCGAATCTTTTCTCAACTCATTATAAAGCAAAAAGTTGAGATTTGTAATTTAAGTGAATAAAATTTACAAAAAAATGTTTTTTTTTTTAATTTTCAAAATTTTATTTCAATATGCACATCGACTTAAAATGAAATTCTGAACAGCCTTTTTAACTCTCAAACTTTTTGGCGTAGATTTTTTAGTTAAGCATGATGTAAATAAGGTAGGTTTGAAAAGTCCGTTCAAAAATAAAAACTACTTACTTGTTTGGGGTAAACCTTTTTTATTTTTCTACATAGTCTCCTTTAAGGCTTAAACACTTCGTCCAACGCTGTTTCAGTTTGTTGATGCCTTCCAAATAATAGGATTTGCCCAAGTCTGCAAAATATCGATCAGTGTCTGCAATCACTTCCTCGTTTGAATAGAATCTTTGTCCCGCCAGCCATTTCTTCAAATTGGGGAACAAATAGTAGTCCGAGGTAGCCAAGTCTGGAGAATAGGGGGGATGTGAAACGAGTTGGAATCCTATTTTCATTAATTTTGCGACCACAGCTGCTGAGGTGTGTGCTGGAGCGTTGTCGTGATGGAAAAGGACTTTCTTGTGGGCCAATTGGGCCAATCGTGGGCGTTTTTCTTGCAGCTCGGTTTTCAAACGGTCCAATAATGATGAATAATATGCACCTGTAATAGTTTTACCCTTTTCCAGATAGTCGATGAGGATTATCCCCTGCGAATCCCAAAAGACAGTCGCCATAACCTTTCCGGCCGAAGGAACGGTCTTCGCCCTTTTTGGTGCAGATTCCCCTTGGTAACCCATTGCTTAGATTGTTGTTTGGTCTCAGGAGTATAGTAATGAATCCATGTTTCATCCACAGTGACGAAACGACGCATAAAGTCCTCCGGATTCTTCTGAAACAGCTGCAAACCATCCTTGCAACACTTCACACGATTCCGTTTTTGGTCAAGCGTGAGCAATCGTGGCACCCATCTTGCGGATAGCTTTCTTATGTCCAAATATTCATGTAAAATATTATGTACCCGTTCAGGCGAGATGCCCACAGCACTAGCAATCTCACGTACCTTTACTCTGCTGTCATCCATTACCATATCAAGGATTTGATCAGTGATTTCTGGAGTCGTGACCTCCACAGGCTGTCCAGAACGTTCAGCGTCACTTGTTGCTCATATGGCCAGTCCGAAAATTTTAAAACTACTTGTAAACTGTTTTAATCGAAAGTGCAGAGTCACCATAATATTTATCAATCTTCTCTCTAGTCTCCTGAGGCGTTTTAACTTTCATAAAGTAATGTTTAATTACCACACGAAATTCTTTTTCGTCCATTTCTTGAAAATCAATCGACTTCCTTGATTCACACGAATGCCAAACACAAAGAAATAGACCAATATGGCTGACACTTGGTGTGCGTTCATTCAACAGATGCTACTAACTAAACATGACCTCGATACGCGCCGGTGGTGCAATCTCTCGGACTTTGCACGGACTTTTCAAACCATCCTCGTATAAATATTTTTGGTTGGTTCTTTATATCTTAAGGTCAAATCGTGTCTTTACTTTAAGAAGTTTTAAAAAATATACTATACAATAAAGTGTCAATTGGTGTACCAAAAGTACCACTTTCCACAATCATGTGAAAATCAAGAAAGTTTGAAGGTTTATGGAAGGCCAATGCTGTAGGACAAAATTGTCCAGGCGTGCAGGGCACGCAGAAATAATTCTTTATTACCAAGTATAAAGTTGAAATCATCAAATGTCAAATTCAACTAACTAACAAAAAAACAGTGAATGTATATCACTGTTTTTTTTTGCACAACACTGTTGGTTATTAAACACACCTATTATAGAATATTTAATATATTGTGTAATATTGGACTTTATGTCATTTCATTTAATATGGAAAGAGCCTTCTATGTAAATGGTCGATATTTATAAGTTCTGCATTTTTACCAAAATCTTAATAAAATAAATGAAAACACCTTAAAAAAAAGACAAACTTATATGATAGTTTCGTGTAATTATCACCAATTTTGTGATAAAAAAGGTAAGATAGTGTAAATGAGTTTAATTTAATTATCATATTTAAGAATCAATATCTGGAAAATAAAATGTTGTCGAAAAAAACTTACTCAAATTTGTAATCAGCGCCTTCGTATGCAAAAAATCATCGAAATCGGCGGGGTCAAGAAAACTAAAAGCTTACCATAATTTAGACTGGTTGTTTGTGTTTTAGACTCATAAAATATTTTATAAATTTATAATTTGTATAAAAGTACAATAAAATAGTAAGGACTTTTTCGCGAGTTACCGTTTTTAACTACTGGTTGATAGCAGTTCTTTCCCCCACCATTCTAACCGTGTTTAACCCGCCTATCCTCGCAAAAACGAAACGGTTTACTTATATGTCAACTTACATACTAATCGTTTAATACACTTTTATGTTTAAATTTAAATGTAAGGTCTTTGGAGAGTTAAGAAATAAGTCGAAAAGATAATAGACAGGGTGTAAAAAGTATGATGCTCATAGTTTTAATGGGCGATAGTGGAGCTCAAAACAAGTCGAAAAGCTCATATAACATATGTGTCAAAACTTGACAGATTTTTGTCTAAATGATGTCAAAGTTTGAACTTTTAAAGCAATTATTTCTGAAAACCTAAAACTTTTGTCTTGATCGCTTATCAGTAAATTTATTTGCTAATAAAATAAACTAAGTTTTAAACGTTTCAATCTATAAATAAAAAAAATATATAATACTAATAATAATTTTTCCCCCAGTTAAAAATGTAAAAAACAACTGGCAACGGAGCTACCTAGCTTGAAGCCTTGTCCTGGTGTAGTCAGTTGTAAATAATTACGCGACATTTTTGGTTGTTTTTAAATCGGGAAAAATGCGGATATGTTATAAATTTACAACTGTAGTGTCCAAGAGTTTTGAAAACGAGATGTGTGCAACAGAAAAATCTTATCTAATATCTAATCTTTAAGTAAAATAAAAAGTGCTGTTTTAAAACATAAAAATTTGTGCTCTAAAAATGAATATTCAGCCTTTTTGTGCTGAGTACAATAATTTTTTAATTATAATATTAACCAAACAATAATGTATTGTTTTTTACATTAATTTAATTTTAAATTAATTATTAAAATAAATTGCAAGAAGTAATTTTTATTGTTTGTATATAAATAAACATCTCCTTAAAAAAGTGTAAATATGCAAAACTCGCAAAAAACGTCGACTCGCTTCTATGAAACAGGCGCGGTGTTGCCAATTTTGTTAAACTTTGAAAGGCCATATTTCAAAAACAGTTAACTTTTGATCCATATGTTTTTCGACTTGTTTTGAGCTCCACTATCGCCCATTAAAATCGTGAGCATCATACTTTTTACACTCTGTATAAACCAAATTTTCCATTTAATAAGATATTAGCTGTTTCCAAGTCAACTATAACAAGTAAATTTTTCCTTTATGAATTAAATATATTGCACTTATTCATCCATTTGAAAATTAACTGATAAACCAAAAAATCTGCAATTCAAATAGTTGTTAAACCATAGCAAGAAAAACATCACAAGAACCAAAACAATAGAAAAGCCGCGAATCCTCCATTATTTTAAATTGAAACTTGACACAACATTATTAACGCTCCTCCTGACTAGTGGCGATAGCAGGGTACAAAGTAATGACGTAGATACTGACGTCAGAACAACTTTCCCTACGTTACCGCTTCTCGCGAAAATAAACCGTATGTTAACTGTCCCAACAATGTTCAACGCGGTATGTCGCAAAATTGATGAGTGTCAGTCACCTTATGCAGGTAGCACAAACAAATTTAACGAGTAGTACAGATTTTTTTATATAAGCATTTTTTATTTTTATTTTAATCTTGGGATAGTCCACCAAGGCTGAGGCTTCCATATTAACGTACCGTAGGTGTCTTAAGTGTGGTAAGAGGGAGTTTATTTACACAAGACTTAAATATTTGAAAATTTAGAGAAGGGAAAACTACTATGGGTAAAAGATTCTGGGGATGACGGAACGAAGAAAATGGGAAGTTCGAAGCCTCTTAAGTTGGAATGTAAAAGGATGCATAAAAGTGGCACTACGTGTTGCTCTGTTAGAAGCTGTCAGAGAAATTATACTTGCCAACTCCTCGGAGCAAAATCCGTGAAAATACCTATAAAAATGCGACATGTTCCCTACCCAGCCCGTCCATGGGTAAGATAAGGAAGATTTTCTGTAAGCGTTGGATTATTAATAAGACGAACAGCTCGTTTTTGAATAAAATCAAGGATAATAAGAGTTGTAGGAACAACATTTCCCAAACATTAGAACAATATTCTCAAGATGATCTTATTTGGAATACATACAGAGTATACAAATTAGACGGAGAGAAATACTTTTTGGCTTGAAAGAGGAATCCAAGCTTTTTTGAAGCAGCTGAGGCTATGGATGTAATGTGTTTGTGCCAGTCAAGGTTATTCTTAAAAGTAACACCAAAATAATGAAATGACTTTTTTTCGCGACACCGAGCATGACTGTGTCGTGGAGCATGAAAGTAGAAAAGGTGTTTAAAACCCAAATCAAGATTAGTTTAAGGTCTTGCATTGACCTGCGCGTGTTTTCTATATCAGACCTATAGGCTGGCTTAAGAAATTAAATAATAGAGTGGAGGATACTATCATCAGCAAAACTTATAATAGGACTGATTGTGAAAGAGAGGTCGTTGATGTGAAGAAGAAACATAGTTGGTGCCTTGGGGCACCCCAGCATTACTTTAGGTAGAAGCTGGAAGGATGACGATACGATTAAATTATAGTCACAATTTATTAAACACTGATTACTAAAATAAGAAGATTTTTATTAATCCAAAAAAAATCTGCAACCACAAGGCAAAACAATCAAAATTAATACGGCAAGGCGCGCATGGTTTCATACGCGCCGCGCCGTCGCACACGAAAACAGGTCTCCGGCTCTGTCGAAAGTATAATATGTTGCCTACCCACACACTGATTTATCAGTGTGTGCGTAGGCAACACATTACAAAATTTCGTAAAATTTTGTTACTGCGCAGAATTATAACGGCCATTAATGATAGTTATTTTCATAGTGGGCTGAACTTTTTTGATCGAAATAGGCCATAGTATTAAGCTTCCATAAAATTTTAAACTTCCTTGGTAATACCCCAAAAGGAAATAACTAAATATAAAAGAAATAAGCAAAAACAGCTTATTTATTCCATTAAAAACAAATTCCTGTTATAAAAAAGTCAATTTAAACTTTCGGCTTTCGAGAAGTGTATTTTAAAAAAGTTTTTAATATTTACAGTTGAACGACACAAAGTTTATATAATATTGCACGGATACAGTATTGTATTGATCGCGTCCTATGCTTCAACAAGTTATTATTTAATGCAGAATACATCGTTAAAACTTTTCAGACTTTGCCTTAATTGTATTGATAGCAATGTTATATACCTGGCTGCTTTTGTTAGAGCCTGTATTGTTGAGCCCAAAACAATGTATTAAATATAGGCGGTATTTGGCGCACAATTATAATTATGTTTCGGTTCGCGACGCAGATTTCTAATTAAAAATTTTAAAAACTGATTTAATTCAATTTTTGGCAACTTGATTTTATTATTATTATTAAATTTATGTTAATATTTTTAAAAGGAAAGTGGGCTGAAATAATTGGAAAAAGGGGAACAGGATGTAATATAGAAGCCCAGTATCCCCAATATAAAATTTTGGGTGTGAAATTTAGATAAATGGAAATCAAATACCTACTAGCTGTAATACTGCATAGGTACTCGTATATTAGAAATAAAAAATATACAGACGGTAAATTTGACCAAATGACCTTATATTTACAATTTATAGTAA
Organism: Listronotus oregonensis; assembly: GCA_019359885.1. Lineage (NCBI taxonomy): Eukaryota > Metazoa > Arthropoda > Insecta > Coleoptera > Curculionidae > Listronotus > Listronotus oregonensis. The sequence continues at coordinate 53,224 of JAHBCN010001418.1, forward strand.
AGTTAATTGTAAAAGACAATATGAAGGTTCCCTTGCTTTTAGATTTGCCCATTTTATTAGGTTCTTAAATCCGGTATTAAACAAATTTTTGGGGTGGATTGTAGATTTCTAGGAATGCCTCAAAATTTATAGTAGTACTTCGAACCTTGTTAGTACCGTTAAATATAAGTCAGTGACAAGTTTACTGTTAAAGACGTTACCATGTTACTTGCAGGGCCGTATCTAGGTATGGCCGCGCCCTTGGCGGGGCTTATCATTTGCGCCCCCTTCCCCACAAACCAAGGGATTTGGGGAGTATGGGATACCCTCCAACAAAAACGGAGAATCCGGGAGTTTTCCCCAGAAATTTTACAAAATTAAAGTGCAAAGTTGTAGGTTTAAAGTTTTTTGATCCGAGAATTTCGTTTCTTTATAGAGTTATGATCGGTGAGTCGTCACTCTATGCTTCAGCATTGGTTTCTTATTTCGTACTGTCTTAATTTTAGCCAACGTAACAACGCATAATAGTTTGAGAAATGTTAAAAGATTTTTATTAAGGCTACTGGTAGTAAAAAGAACTAGTGCTGTCCCCCATTTATAAAATACCAATTTATCCACAGGTTAACTATTTAAAAAATTCAAATACATTCTTGCTGTAGGTATCAGGATAAAGTAATATTTTATTAATAATTCATACATTTTTTTAGTCTTTAAGATATTAAAAATAACACAGGTCCACAAAAAAGTGGTGTGTACTTATTTTTTTTTCCGCTGACACGAATCTGAAGTCAAAATTAGAGATTAGACAGCAAAAAATCGGAAAAAACTCAATAAAATCCTTTGATAAGATAGATAATGAAAGAGATATACACGAAAATATAATTTTAACAAAAAATTTTATTCCAAAATAGGATTTTCTTTTAATTAATGTGATTTTTGGGGTTTTTTGTTATAAATTATTTATTTTATTTATTTAAATCCCAAAACACTTTGCAAAAAAAATCCAAAGATAAAAAAATTATAATTTTCAAATGTTTTCCTGGGTTATACTTGAAAATCCTGAAAATTCGTTTTTGATAATAATCGAAAATATTCGTTAAACAATAGGTTATATCTTTAACCAATCAAATGAGCCTTATAAAAATCATGAATTTATTTATATACATTTATTATTTTAATAGTTTCTAATATATTGAGTTAAAGTAAAAAAAAAAGTAAAATTGAAATTACCTTTTTATTAATTTTTGCTATTTACCCTAATTTTACTTTAATTTTTCAGGGATTATATATATATATATATATATATATATATATATATATATATATATATATATATATATATATATATATATATATATATATATATATATATATATATAATTTGCTAATATTGCTGGATATATTTATATGTGGTAGATTGTATATTTATTTGCTGTCACGTTTCTGAAGTTATGGCTTGAGCTAAAATTATGAAATTTGGCACAGTGGTAGTATTTAGCAGTCGCTGAACCAAACAAGCCGTTTTTTAAATTTCGCCCCAGGACAAAATAGGAGCAAAGTGTTTTTCAACGTTAGCCGTTCGGAAGGCATCTTACGGAACAGAGGCTACTATATTGTCCTCGCTTGGCGGAGACAGGCTTTTCATCTAGTACGACAGAAAATCTAGCACACACCACTTTTTTGTGGACTAGGTAATTAAATTAGCTTAGTATTTAAGTTAAAATTTGTTATAAAATTGTTCTGTTGTAATTTATTTATTTAAATAATTTTTTCCATAAAAAATAATAATATGACTACGATACTGAAAACTGATCAAAAAAAAATCATAGCCGATTTTGCGCCCTCTAGGTAGCTGCGCCCTTGGCGGGCGCCCATTTCGCCACCGCCTAAATACGGCCCTGGTTACTTGATTGTAAGTGAGACGTAAAACTCAATGAAATATCATTCTATATTAGGTGAATCCAGACGACAATTCCAAAATTATAATTTCATATTCCCTTTCTAATTCTTTATAAAAAATAACCAAATAAATTAATTAATTAATTACCACAGCCCTACTTCACTACAAGCCGTGAACAACCACTTGGCAACGCCGCAACCGGCAAGAGATTCAGATCGGTTTCCCTCGAGCGCGATGAGCAGTGACCCGGGGTACCCGAGCGCCTATTTTTAAAAATTTGGGGGCTCAATTCAAAGATCGCGTAAATGGTTTTGATATTTCCATTAAAATAATTAAATCAGTATAAAAAATTGAAAAAATAAATATATTTATAAAATTTTTTTCCAAAACAAATTAATTTATGTGCATAGGTCAGGCATAAGAACATGATGCTGTTGTAAAAGGAAACAAGTGTAATTTAAAAATTTATTAGTAATTGTACTTAGTTTTAGTTTTTTTTTATTTATTTATTAAATTGTCTAGTTTCCTTTTTTGTTTTTGACTCAGCCTTTTCCATTTTTCTGTGGCATTTTTGTTATTTCTTTTTAACATAATTATTTAAAAGAATGTTTGTTTGAGCACATCATAATGAACATATTTTTTTTCCCTCTTTTTACCAAAAAATACATTGCGAGCATAAATCATTAAAGCCTTCATTTTTGTCTAGTGTTTAAAAATTAGTTAGATCACCCCCGGATAGCTTTTGATTTTCCCTTTTTTAAAAGGGAAGTCACTCTCATTATCAGGGTCATTAATAATTTTCTCAAAATCGCGCACATATGGAACAGAACGTCTTTCCAATTTCTGTAGGAACCTTTAAACCGCCACGTTGAGCCCAAATCAAATATTCGTCGTCAATTGGGTTTTCCCCTTACAACAAGAAAAAAACACAGATGTTACAATTATTATATTTTTTAAAATTTTTGTGGGCAGCAAAACCCGGCTATAAAAATTTGTACCGTTTGTCAATTTCATATTCATTTGGGGTATTCAGTTTCAAGTAAAAACAAAAATTTTTCAGTGTAATTATTTTGGGTATTTAAAACCCCAAGATCATTTCCTGGATACAGCTGTCTCCTGTTTTTAATCTCAGCAAAGAGAAATTACCATCAGCAGCGCTTCTAAATATATGTTTGAGTCTAATTTTTCTCAGCATTTAAAATATCATCAAAGCTAACATTGTAATTAAAACCCTCCGAAAGTCTGTTTACCAAATCTTTTTCTAACTTTTCAGTAGTAAATTTACCTGGTAAAATATACGACAAATCAAATTTTGAAAATGAATAGTCAATTATTTCTAGTAAAACAGAGGTACTATGGCAAAAAGTGCAGAATAGGTGTCGTTTGTAAGGCGACCATTATTGTTTTCAAGTTTATGCCGCTTTCAGGACTTTTCGGGAAACAGGGACTGTTTTTGAGAAGTAATGTGGTAAATTTGGAAAAATACTAGGCACTGCATTTAACTTTAGTCTAGTTTTGGTAAGGTACCTTTTGCATTGACCCATCTGGCAAGCGATAATCATCCTCTCTAATAATGTCACTTTCTACAAAATGCTTAGCGCAAACCACAGAATATTTTGAGGGTGACCATGACCAGCGTTCACTAACTACGACTAGTTGAGTCTCTCGACGCCATATTGAAAATCAGGTTCACTCTACCCGCCTGGGGGCCCCTGGCCACTTCCTGGCCAAAACAAGTAGAGTCGTTCTCTTCGAATTGTACGGTGGCCGAACCTAGTTACGGTGCGATTTTCTATAGAGTGGTCTTGTAATACTTACTGTGCTGAATATTATTATTTGTTTTGTTGGTATTACTAGTATTATTTGTTGTTGTTGTTTTTATTATTAATTGTGTCTGGTAGACACTGTTCTGTGGAGGGTTGTGACAAAGTTATTTTATTTGTTCGTTGTCAAAGATGAAAGAAGGTAAGCGTTTAACTTAATTATTTGTAGTTTAAGACATAAGATTATGAAATAATGAGCTACGAGGAAACAGTTTCTGTATTATCTTTTCTTAATATTATTAGAGTGAAAGTGAGCCACATTTTTTAATTGAACCTGTTTTGGGCCTATTAGTTCAGTTAATAATATTTTATATGTATGATAGAAGGCGTAATAAAAAAATGCAAAAACTCGTAACTTTTAATATGGCCGACTTACCACCGAAACGTAGATTAATATTTTTGATTTTTGGTTTTTGGGGTTTTCTTCTTGTTTGTTGCAGGTGATCTCCAAGTTCATAGGGTCCAATAGGGCTGAGCAAGGTCAGCCGTTATACCCCGGTCCTGGACGAAGTGGTCCAATTTTCCAAAAAGTGGCGAGTATCCCAAATAAACAGACCGAAAAAATAAATTATTGCAATAATGCTGTAAAATTTAGGTTTCTTTGGGAACTGGGTTTTTCCTCTAGATTTTAGGTAGATTTTAATAAATGGAAATTAAAATAAATACGTATAATAAAGAGTAGTTTTGCAGACACGTCTTGTATAGTGTTTACAATGTCTTTACCTGGCTTTTATTGATACAACATACTATATAGTTTCTAATTGCAAGAGTTCATAAATGGTAATCAAATATCATTTCTCTGTTTTTTTTATAACTGCACCTACCACAAATTATTAATTTATTATTTGCGTTGCTAACTTTTTTCGTTTAAGTAATCATAATTCGAAATTATTTAGAGTTTTGGATTGCAGATTATAGGGAAGCGGGACCTTCAAGTACCAATTATTGCCAGTCAAATATTGATGTATCTGTTCAAACTGATTTTTGGAGCTTTAAAATAAAGTATTATAAATGTTTTAAATTTTTTTTTTTGCGTATTTTATGTGGTATTATTTTTGTGTTAGAAGTTATTTTTAAGAGACACAAACTTTTACATGCAGAGCCTTAAAAATTTACTTTGGACACTTGTATCGTAGGAACGTAAGTATATAAGACAATATTAGTAACCCTTATATACCTTCCTAGAGTTTCATACATACATGTATGTATAGCTTTGTTCTCTAACAATAATAATAATAATATATTTATCATATATAAAGTAATGTCGCATCTAGATGATTTTTGTAAGTATGTTAAGTAAGTGTTAATAAGCAAAAGTATATTTTAAATATTTTTTATGTTAATGAATTATTTTTATAACAATAATAAAATACTATTCACTCTGAAAATTTTTAAATATTTAATACATATTCGTGAAAATTTTAAACGCCCCCCGTATCGGTTCATCATTAACACCACTCCACGATTTACCCTCGTTTCACAAAGGCCAGCCCGCCGAAGCAATAAATAGTTTACGACCATTGTGACCGGCGGCCGCGCTCTTAAATCCCACTTCAAACGGATTTGCCGAGAGTGCATCAACTAGTCGTAGTTAGTGAACGCTGACCATGACCAGCGTTCACTAACTACGACTAGTTGAGTCTCTCGACGCCATATTGAAAATCAGGTTCCTCCTACCCCGCCTGGCGGCTGGCCACTTCCTGGCCAAAACAAGTAGAGTCGTTCTCTTCGAATTGTACACGGTGGCCGAACCTAGTTACGGTGCGATTTTCTATAGAGTGGTCTTGTAATAGCTTACTGTGCTGAATATTATTATTTGTTTTTGTTGGTATTACTAGTATTATTTGTTGTTGTTTTTTTATTATTAATTGTGTCTGGTAGACACTGTTCTCAACTAGTCGTAGTTAGTGAACGCTGCCATGACTGTCTAGGAATATTCCTAAGCCAATGGGCTTTAAGGTTTTCGTCCTTTGGAAAGGTGAAAATAGACACAGCTGGTTCTCCTGCATCAAGAGAAGTTTTATAATTGGATTTGCACCCAGGCACACAACAAGGACTTGGCATGGTAAATTAATTAAATTGAGGAAATACCGAAAAGGTTACCAGGAAAATAATAATAATAACAGTAACTAAATAGTATCTAATAAGCAGGCACCAAGTACCTATGCAACGCAATAACAAAAATCAAAACGAACGACAAAACTCCAAAATGTATACCTACGTACTTACGGTAATTTCCAATGCTAATATTTGTTACTGTTTTTAAAAAATAACTAAAAAAATACCTTCAAAATTAAAGCCAAACACGAATCATTAAAACACACTTTCAATTTTAATTATTTTTTAAAAAGCACAACCACAAAATGTCAAGTTCATTTGCCGCCATTTACTTTAAGTACTTTATAACACCGGCACTTTCACCCGCAGATATTTTTGTTTTTACGCAATTTCTGCGGAAAAAAACTGTCCCGGTCACTCACAAATTTCACACAGTAAGACCTTTTACAGGTTTAGTCTTTATCTTAACAATATTTTCTTTCAAAAAAGTTGATTTATTCACAATAAAACAACAGAGCAACAGGTCATTCAACGTAAATCTTATGACTAAACAAACAGCAAACGTGTGTCGCTAGATCAAAAGGCATAGTTGCCAGATTTCCTTGTTCACGGCTTGTTAGTGAAGTAAGGCTGTGTAATTACCATAAATCCAATTTTGCAAGCGTTAACCCCGCCTGAAGCCTAATCATATACCGGGTGGTGCGTCGCCGACCGGAACATAGGAAATCCCATGTAAATTTTAAGGGGGTTAATTATTGGCTCCCCTGTATATTTTACAGAAAAATGTAAGATAACTTTTTGAAGAGACCAATCTGACAAGCCTTCGTGCCAAGTTTCAAAAAATTTTTAATAAGCGTATCTTTGGACCAGATAGGCTTGATGGGAAAATAAACTAAAAATATTTTAGATATAGCTTGTCTGCTGGTTCTGAAGCTACGGAAAATATTTTAGGAATGCAGACAAAATATAATGAAGGTTGTCAAATTCATTTATTAAATTTCATCGGTTTAATATAAATTATTACCTGTAGCTGCTGTAACTCCTTATTTTAATAAAACTTGTTTAAGATTTAAAATAATATCATTTAAAATAATTTTAAGTTAATATATTGTTATTTAATTAATATATTATTAATTATATCTATTTAATTTTGGCATCGGTTAAATGATAATATTATTTAAACTAGAAATATGGCAACAGGTCAAAAGAACTTCTCCCTTCTTATGAATATTGTCTTGCATCTCTTTTTAATTGACACTCCGGTAGAGAAAATATAATCATATGTTGAATTTTGACCGCCCCGAGGACTTTTATAACCAGTGTCGCAGATTAGAAAACCTTGGCGATTATTGTTGATTGAATTGACGACTTTGATTTTGGCATTATAGGACGTACTTTTGGGTCCCATCCGTCCGGGTTTCCCCGGATTTGTCCTAATTTAGAGGGCATCCGAGGTGCGTCCGACCGGGGCCTCATTTGTAGTCCGGGTTAAAAAATTTTAATTAAATTTAATTTTATTTTGTTAGGTTTAATATTTTAATAAGGTTTTGTTTTTATAACAGCGTATATCAATAATTTGTGTTTTATTTTAAGAATAAAAACTGTAATAAGATTCTGTTTTGTTAGATGACTAAATTTAATTTTAAGGTCTGAGAATAAGTAAAAAAGTGATTTATGACATTTTCAACTTTTTTTGTTACACTGATTATGTTAAAAAAAAAAACCTGTTGACATGTCCGGTTTCGGCTCTAAAATCCTGGGTTTTCACGCGTCTTGTCCTAGTTGCCAAATTTTAGAGATGGCAACCCTACCACTATTAACAAGTTTTATATAGGGTTAAAACAGGTATGTAAATATAATTATGTCTTAAAACATATGAACGGGTACCAGATGTTTACGCCATCTGCTGACCCAAGGGAAAGCATCTCCTCTTAGCCTACGGTGTCACTGACTTGTTTACTAGGATTTTTATAGATATTCATCTTCGACTAGCTTGTCTGATGAGATCTGATATAGTTCGAAACTGGTCACAAGATTTCGTTGAGTGAAATCTCTACAAAGTTAGTTTGTAAATAAACTACACTATCATTATGTACTTATTAAAATTAGGCATTTTTGTTCTAATAATGTACTGATAATATAGAATAAAGACCACCATTTTAATTTTATTTAAAATGATTACTTAAAAAATTTAATCACATTTTTAAAGGTTCTCACGTTAAAAGAAACTCTTAAGGCCAATACTCCAAGTCATGGATTTCTCATACAAAAAAGACGCATTTCGAAACATTTAAAAAACCAATGGGTTTTATTTTTGCAAATCCAAAATAAAAAATGTTGGTTAAAAACCTAATATATTACATTGGAGATATAAGTATATGCAAGAACTATACAGGGTGCCACAGATTCGAGTGCATGCATGGGATCTGGAAACCCTAAGAGATACAAGGTCGGTTAAATAATGGCAAAGGTGCGCATTTAGGTGCCTAACAACATGCCTATTAGAAAGTTGTAAAATTCCGAGTACTTCCGGAGATATCCGGAAAAAACCGAAATTTGCTAATTTCGTTTTTAATTTTTCCTTACGTTATTTAAAGAGATATGGAAGAACAAAAGACACTTTCTCCTGGCCACTTCTTAAGCTCTACAAAACAGCGTTAAGAGATTTTCCGTACGATGTTTCGTTTTCGTTAAACCATCATCAACTTTATTTTTTTAAATACGGACCTGGGTTTTTAATTTAATTTTTTGAACCCCTTATTATCCCAATTACAAAAATGTATAACATAATATTTATTAACAAAAATGGAACCTTATAAGAAATCATATGCGTTCCTTGTCTAACTCATTGCCTCTTATGGAAAATATGTTTATTTAACAGAAAAGTATTAAGTGTTTATATTTTGGGAATTATAACTGCGTCAAAAAATGCAATAAACAATTGAGCACCGTATTTAAAAAATAAAGTTGATGATGTTTGCTAAAACGAAACGTTGACGAAAAATCTTTAACACTTTTTGTAGAGCTTAAAAGTGGCCATAAAGAAGTGTCTTTTTTTTCCATATCTCTTTAAATAACGTCAGAAAAAATAAAAACGAAATCGGCAAATTCGGTTTTCAATATCTCCGGAGTACTCGGAATTTTCAACTTTCTAATGGCATGTTGCTAGGCACCTAAAGCACTCCATAATTGCGACTCGATCTCTTAGGTTTCTGAGATCCCCATCACTCCTGAATCTGTGGCACCTTATAAATATTTTTAAACAGGGTAATCATATCTATGTAATCGATGCTAAAATTCTCTGCTGGGTTGTGACATCACAGAAAGTCCGCTTCCCACCAGGCAAGCGCTGGAATAGAACGAACCGCCTTCTGGTGACGTCAAAATTGTGTCACGAGCCGACTCCTATGTCATAGTAAGGTCGATGACGTGTAAAAGAAACTTGATGACTGTTATTTTTTGTTGTTATTGTTGTGCATCGTTGTGAATTTTGAGTTTTCAGAAATAAATATTTTATTGCAGTGTTCTTCCATAACGGTGTTTTAATTGCTTATTTACTAAAAAATCTGATATTTTAAGATTTAAGATATTTATAGCACGCCTATGGTTTCGCATTCCTGAAGGCGTTTCCGCTTTCCCCTTACGTATACCCCGTAGCTTCAGACCCGACCGACGACCTATACTGCTACTGGTTTCATTAAATTCTAGTATGATAATTGATAAAATTATTTTTTAAACGATCGATAGTAATAATTGATATTAGTTAAACTTAATTGTAACATTAAATAAAAGGTTTGATAAAAAATAATGTTAACGTGTCTTTTACTTTAAATGTAATGGTTTGGTAATTGGTAATTAATAAAACGAAAAAAAAACATTCCTTGTATTTAGCTGTACGTTAGATTTGACAAAGTCTTATAAAAAATTGTTTGCTGGCGGCTGGTGTCTGTTTGGTTGTACCTAAACCGAAAATTTGGTAATTTTGCAATTACATTTAATTGAATAATTCAAGATTCGCTTATTAAAATTTTTTCAAACTTGGCACGACGGTTTGTCAAATTGGTCTCTTCAAAAAGTTATCTTACATTTTTTCTGTAAAATGTACAGGGGAGCTAATAATTAACCCCCTAAAAATTTACATGGAATTTCCTATGTTCCGCTCGGCGACGCACCACCCGGTATATACAGGGTGGCCCACCCCATTCGCCTCGGTTTTTCTACGAGAAATAAAACGAGTTGGGGAAAAAGTTTTAGCAGGGTGAATGTGGGTCCATGGGGAGCATATTTTAAAATTGTTTTGAAATATACAGGGCGACCCAAAAAGAAAGTACATATCAAAGTTATATTTTTTCTTATGGAACACCCCACATCTTTTATATATATATATATATATATATATATATATATATATATATATATATATATATATATATATATATATATATATATATATATATATATATATATATATATATATATATATATATATATATATATATATATAGCATATGTGTGTACACAACAAATTAAAATTTACATGTCATTATATTTTAAATGGATTATCCTCCTATGGGTAAGTCAGAAGAAATCTGGGTTGTTTAGATAGCATATAATGATGATAAATTTTAAATGGTTAAAAAATCCTCCACATCATATTTTAAAAATTGTATTTAAAATTGAACTTGTTAAGAATAAAATATATTTGTTGTAGACATTGAGAAAGGCCAAACAAGCCGAAACGTTTGTGAATAAATTAAAAAGGAAATGAAAACCCTTTTTATTTCGTAATTTTAAAAAAAACAAGAACCACTAAGCCCAAGAAAATATAAAGAATATATTATGAATGGTTCGAGAAAAAACACTTGTTAAGTATATATATATATATATATATATATATATATATATATATATATATATATATATATATATATATATATATATATATATATATTTATATATATTTATATATATAATGGTGGTGTCATTGGAAAATAGGTCAAATACTTACAAACCATTTTTTTCTTACAAAATTTAAAGGTGAAAACACCTCGGACCCACTTTTAAGAAACATCTGGTATATTTTAATAATGAATATAATGATCTTTAAAGTAAAATGGTCAAAAGCAAGAGATAGCTTACAAGATAAACAAAATGACAATTCAGGAATCGATAAGAGCTTTTTTTGATAATTCTTTAGCTTACATTTAATTAAGAAAAAATTGAAAAAAGAAACAAACTGAAAAAGAAAATAGAAAACCAGCAAAAAGCCCTATCACAGTCACTTTTGCCCCTATATATCGAAGCTTTGTGCGATTTGTAAGCTTGAGTTCATTACAAATGGACCTTTTATTCACTGGTCAATCTCATCTGAAAGCGATCTGCTACAAGAAATGGATTTCGTCTTTTTATAAGAAGGGATTTACTCCCGATTTAGTCGGCAAGTTACATCTGTCGAGGGACAGCATTAGGATTAGCGTTTAGAATTGGAAAATATCTGACCAGTTCAAAGCCACAATTATTAGGCTTGTATTGAGGATATTTGAATATAAAAATTATTGGCAATGTAAATATAAAAATTTAAATTACTTATGCTAAAATTGTATATACACTAGACCCGTTATTTTTCAATAAAACCAAAAAGGATTCCATTATTACTTGATATTTATCTTGTTCATTTCAACGTAATCTCCACTGCAAGCAATACACATATTCCATCTATTCCTCCTATCTTTAAAACTTTTTATAGGCTATTTAGGAACAGGTTTTTCTGCGAATTTTCCGTTATCGCCTCAATCGTCTCAAAACGCTTTCCTGGAAGCAGTAACTGGGGTCATGGAAATAGGAAAAGATCATAAGGGGCCAAATCAGGTAAATATGGAGTTTGCGGATGAGACTTGTGAGCTAGTGTTGCGGTGAAAAAACCATGAGTTGTTTCTCCACAGCTATGGTCTCTTGCGACGAAAGTTCTCAATCAGATTTTTTAATACGCTCACGTAATACTCCTTATTTATTGTCTGAAATGGCGCGATGGCGAGAGAAATTCGGGAGATACATAAGGATGCACTAAGACAGCTATTACCATTTACTCGATCGTCTGCGCTATCTAAAGTCGAGAGGTATAAAAAATTATTACCGATTTACGTTCGCTTCCAAAAGGCAGATAACTCGACGTCCCAAACGGGGTTGTCTGTTTTTTACACAGAAAGATTAGCCCAATGCTCTGACCTATTCGATCAAAAAATGTCCAGCCCACTATGAAAATACCTGTCCTGAGTGGCCCCCGCGATTCGGCGCAGTAACAAAATTCCACGAAATTTAATTATGTCTTGCCTACTTACACACTGATAAATTAGTGTGTAGGTAAGCAACACATTATACTTTTATCAGAGCCGTAGTACCGTTTTTGGGCGACGGCGCGGCGCGTATGAAACCATACTGCTGTGTACCGTCGTCGTCCTTTCAAGCGAATTACATGTTTCGCTGTCGTTTGCGCCGTATTAATTTTGATTGTTTTGCTTTGTGTTATTTTATTTTGTGGTTGCAGAAGTTCTTTGGATTGATAAAAACCTTATTTTAATGATTAGTGTTTATTAAATTGTGACTATAATTTTGTGTTTATGGTTTGTAACTGTTAATATCGTAACAAAATGATTAGAGGTTGTATGGTTTTGTCTTGCAAATCCAAGGGTAATATACCCGACATTTTTTACTTTAGGTAGGTAAGTATTTCTTTTATTAAAATTCGGTGCTTCTTATGAGACGCAATCTTAGGTAACCGAATAAATAATAATATATCAATTATAAATTATAGAAAATGAAAATTTTGTAGGCAATAGCAGTAAGAAAAGTAAGGTAATCTTAACTATCTTTTAGATGAATACCACAATGTTTGTGTATTTTTGTGGATCATTAAAAAGAAATTAAGTTTAAACTTAGGTACTCATACTTTATTTAATAATTTAGTACATCTTTTTAAAGGATCAAAATTATCAATTACTGGGCAGACCAGGCAAATCTTAATATATACAGGTCCTACTAATTAAATGAAAGAAAGTACAATTTTATGTTAAAGTTCCTTCTTGCTTTTTTTGTATTAGTTTATAAAGAAATTGGATTTTTGATTTCTGAACTTTTTAAGGTCGACATACTGTAGGCACATAATATTTAACAGATACTGTTACAATGGATACCTACCAAATGTTACTAAACATATTTAACAACTGCTATTCTGTCTTATGAATTTTTGTTATTAGTAAAACCTATAATATGCCTAAAAAGCAGTTATACAAATTTTTACTTTTTAATGGACAACCAGAATCTTAGATCTTTTACTGAAGTTGGTGTAGATATAGATTACCTGCATGAGGTGACACTATTTTATTGTACTTTTATACAAATTATAAATTTATAAAATATTTTATGACCCTAAAGCACAAACAATTAGTTCAAATTATGGTAGGTTTTTAATTTTCTTCACCCTTGCCGATTTCAATGATTTTTTGCATACAGAGGCGGTGATTACAAATCTAAAGTAAGTTTTTTTCGACAACGTTTTATTTTTCAGATATGGATCCTTAAATATGATAATTAGATTAAACTTGTTTACAATATCTTGCCCTTATTTTATTACAAAACTGGTGATAAGTACATGAAACTTTCATAAATAATTTGAAATCTATTTCAAAAAATCGTGTTGTCATTTATTTTACTAATATTTTTGGTAAAAATACAAAACTTCCAAAAATAACGACCATTTAAAAAAAAGGCTGTAAAATGGCGCCATCTGTTCTTTCCATATTAAATCAGATGATATAAAGTCGAATATTAAACAAAACTCCGCAGGGCCGATACCCCCATTCCGGCTGGCCTGCACGCCTAAAAAATTTTGTTCTACAGCATTGGCCTTTAGTGATGAGCAAAGCAAGACCAAGACCCTGGTCTTGGTCTTGCAAGTCTGGTCTTGGTCTTGGTCTTGCAAGCCCAAAGAAGGTCTTGGTCTTGGTCTTGGTCTTGGTCTTGGTATTGCACCACCCGGTCTTGGTCTTGGTCTTGGTCTTGCTGCAAGAGTCTTGCTGGTCTTGCTTTTTTTGGTCGTAATAATTTAAACTAAGCAATCTTAAATAAAATATATATTTTTAATACTTACAAATAAATAAAGATGGAGACTATATTTTTTGCTTTAAAATTTTAAAATATACCAATTTTAACCTTACATGTACATTTAAATTATTTGATTAAAAAGGATATTCTAAATGTACAGGTTTATTTATTTATAGCGCTTTATTTTAGTGATAGGAAATATTTAAATTTTCTTTGAAGAAAAATATAAAATTACAATACTGAGTACTCTGAGGGCAGAAAGAAAACTTTTAATTTCAACCAGATGTGAAATTTCCATGAAAATGATTCTGATATGTAAACATTGGTTTCTAATTAAAAAAAAAGGGTATTTAGAAAGCTTTTCAGTTCAAATAAACTTTCTATGTTCAAATTGTCAAACATTTGCCGTACAAAGTTTGTACAAATACTTTATAAACATTCTGCATATACAAGATAGTGCGACAAAGATCGATATATCCGGAACCGTTCATAATGGTAGAAAACTGAATATACAAAAATTATAGAAAAAAGGGCGTAAAATGTAAAATTATTTTCTATTTCAACCTAAAATAGAAAAATTATAGGAACAAATTCTTTTAAAAAAATCGCTTCCCTGTATATTATGCTGAAAATTCTTGAACTGTCATATAGGTACAATGTCGACGTAGATGGTTTTTTTATATATCATTTTCGGTTTTGACAAAAATGACGTCATCATTATACTTTTGGCATTGTTTTGACTTTTCCGTCTAAACCGGAAGTGAAATTTAAAATCCATTTATATAAAAAGTATTCCTATATAAAATGACAAATATATTTTTTATTAAACCATCACTTTTACATTTATATCTTAGTTTAAAGGAGCAATCTAATGATGCCACTGTGTGGCACAAAAATAATATTTTCCTGGATTTTGAAAATTTTTGATCCAGTAAGTGGCATTACTAGATACCTAATTTAAAAAAAAAACATTAAGAATAGGTAAGTAAGTTTCAGCTTCTATAACTTCTGTACTCTTAGTTTTTCTCTGTCGTAAACGGTTTTGGAGATATCGAGCTTTGTCGGACGATTGAGTGACAATTTTAGTATTTTTGAAACATGTTGCTGAATCTACTAGTTATCGTTTCTAGATAATTTTATTAAAAAACGAAGTGATCGATTTAATTATTATTTTATTAAAAAAACCTGTTACTCATAAAATAATCGCCTTTTTAGGCAGTTCTCGACACATTTTTTGTCATGTCTGTATGAAATACCTCTGTATATTGAATATAAAAATTGAATACTATAATTTAAAAAAAAAAGTGACAAAAGTGCAAGAGTCTTGCAGGTCGGTCTTGGTCTTGCGTAGTCTTGCATACCCCGGTCTTGGTCTTGGTCTTGCAAGCGAGAAGGCGGTCTTGGTCTTGGTCTTGGTCTTGCTGCAAGACCAAGACCAAGACTGGTCTCGCTCATCACTATTGGCCTTCCATATGCCTTCAAACTTAATTGGTGGTAGGTTAAAAGAAAATGATTGTAACATAAATGACACTTCTTGCTGGTATTTTTTATAAATTGTCCGCGAGTTTTTTTTTAAATTCTAAATTATGATTGAAATGAATAAGAGATTACCAATTAGTAATTGGCATTTTCTTAAATTTTTTCGTTTTAATACAATATTGTTAAAATTATTAAACCGGCTAAAAACCAACAAAACAATTATCACTAAAGGCGGATGTGGTATATGTATTTATGTATTCAATCAGGTAAAGTTCTTTGCTGTTAAAGAAATTTTTTCAATTACAGAACACAAAAGGCATTCATTAAAATGTAATAATATATTTGTTTAAGAGCTTCAACAATAGTAATCTTCAGTTCCCTTAATAACTAATAATTATAATAATTACATACCTTCTTTTAACACCTCTTCTTGTATTGGTGATCCAAATCAAGACTTCTGTTTCTTTAACAACATAATAATGCGGTGGTCATAATTGTAGGATACCAAAATAATCAGGTGTCAAAAAAAGGTACCTGTTTTAAAGACTCGTGACGAGCACTGGAATTTTTTAATGTCCTATCTGAAAATGACTTTATAAAATATTTAAGAAACATAATTAAAATCTTGATTGCTTATGGTAACTGTATCTTTTTAAAATTTTAATACTAAATGTTTAGTATTCGATCCCTTCCAATTATGGATCTAAGTATATCTCCTTTCTTAGGTATACCAAAGGAAATGAAAAACGTATAAACTCCCAAACTTTTTAGTATTTGGAAAGACGCAAAATTTTTCAAGACAAACAGTGCGGATTCTGCACAAAAGATCCACAACAGATCTTATTTTCTTTGTCTCGCACAATCATATTATATCCTAAGCTTTTGATTGGGTCTTGCATGATGCGTTTATTAATAAACTTCCTTCCTATGGTCTTCCACCTAAATCTGGTTCTGGCTCTTTAGTTTTCTTTCTAATCGACGTATATCAGTTAATGTCATCAACGATCTTCTCTTTTCCATGATCTCCCATACCTAGTTTTGCTGACATTAGTAAGTTCCTCTTACTGTAATATTTAGTTTCTCAACTCAGTCTCTTAACCTGATTTGGAAACAAGCGCATAATAGTGCGCATATCTTTTTCACGGGACCTAAATTAATATTGGATTGGGGCGCCAAAAACATCTGACAGTTTAATGCCTTCAAAACACAGCTACATTGGCTCTCTCTCTCTCTCTCTCTCTACTGCTATTGGTTTAATTAAGTTCTAGTATGATAAAATTATTTTTTTAATGGTCGATAGTAATAATTGTTATTACTTAAACTTAATTGTTACATTAAATAAAAGGTTTAATTAAAAAAATAATGTTAAAGTGTCTTTTACTTTGAATGTAATGGTTGTGGGATTGATGAAACGAAAAAAAAAACATTCCTTGTATTC
>JAHBCN010001418.1:75000-118618 GCA_019359885.1 Listronotus oregonensis
CATAAAAAATCGAAAAATTGAGTTATCGACAAATTCTTCTTTTCGGGGCATTAGAAAATATAACTGAATAAATATTCAATAATTTAATTTTCTAGGAGTAAATTCAATTTAAAAGGCTTAAAATTTTATTTTATTTTTGTTTTTTATTATTTTCTAAAAATTTGCAAAATTTACAAATTAATTTTTTTTTGAGTTGTCAAATATTTTTGTTCTTAAAAAAATAAAAAAATGTAAATTATATATTTATATATATATATATATATATATATATATATATATATATATATATATATATATATATATATATATATATATATATATATATATATATATATATATATATATATATATATATATATATATATATATATATATATATAAATATATAATTTACTTTTTTATTAAGCAAAAATATGAAACTCAAAAAATAATATGAATATTTCAGTTTTCACTGAGTTAAATTTTAATTTTCAAAAAATGTTATTTAACTTTTTGTAACTTTTTTGCTGGAATACTTGTACAACACTATGATCTTTCGTTTGGAATAAAAAAATATCCGAAAACATTTTAGATAGTGTGAAAATAAAAAAAAAATCTTGGAAAAAATATTTTTTTAAAATCTTAACAAACATTTAACGTTTTAGAAAAAAGGGCAACGAAATGGCCATAACTACATATTTTTTTGAATAAACACTAAAAACATTAAATAAAGAATAGAAATATTAGTATTATTAGTATATACGCACGACAGCGTCTTTTTAGTTCTGTCTTAGTTATTCCAGTTGTCAATGTATTTCGAATGTGTTCAGCAGCGTCGAGTATTCTTTGTCTATGATTTTCTCTTGTATTTACTGGAGTTAAGTAGACTATATCTTTCATATGACCCCATACGAGTAGTCCAGTGGAGTTAAATCCGGACTCCCCGCTGGCCAAAGTATTGGGCCTGCTCTTCCAATCCAACGATTTGGGAAACGTCGATTGAGTAATTCCTGTACTGTCACCCGATAATGCCCTGGACAACCATCGTGCTGAAATATCATTTGTTCTCCCACGGCTAAAGGAACGTCATCCAGAAGCCCTTAAAGGTCATTTTCTAAAAAATGTTCGTACATTTCCACGTTTAAATTTTCAGGCAAAAAGAATGGCCCGTTTAAATAGCAGCCAATAAGTCCCATCCATACATTTTCATAAAATTTTCTTTGGAACAAGTTTCCCTTATTAAATGTGGATTTTCTTCTGCCCAATGGTGTAAGTTATGAAAATTTGTTATGACCTCGCTATTAAATTTCGATTCATCTGTCCAAAGAATGCTTGTTAGGAAATGCGCATCTTCTGCGTCTGCATTTAACACAAAGCGGCAGAATTCTACTCTCCATTCAGGATCACCCTCATCTAAATTTTGAACGGGAGTATAATGGTAAGGATGGCATCCAACTTCACGTATCGTAGACCAAATTTCATTGTGATGCACCGGTTTGCCGCGCCACTTTGGTAGGTAAAGTGCTTGGGTTATCTTCAAAATGTCTAAATATTTCTTCATCATCATCAGGTTGATAGGCGGGAGGAGCACCAGCGTTACCCCTTCTAGCTTTTACTGAACCATTTTCGGCAATATTTCGATATGTTGTACTAAAAACACCAAAATTTGGTATGCGACGGTTGGGAAAGCGACGTTCATATTCCCTTCGGGCTTCTGCAGCATTACCATCGCAATATCCGTAGATAAATAGGATGTCAGCATATTCTAAATTGCTGTATGCCGCCATGTCACTCCAACAACAACACAACAGTAACAGCAACAACAATAATAACAGCGACAAAAATATTTAACAATAAAAACTCAAACAACAACGACAACAATTTTTAACAATAAACTTAAAGTAGTTAGAGAACACGATTTTCCGAAGGAACCACAATTTTAACTTGCTGTCAGATTGATAGATTGTAATGCATAAACGATGTTTCATGTTTTGTTTTGGAGTTTCCATAGAAACCATAGGCGTTGTAAAAAATAGCAGTTAAAGGAATTCTGTCGTCTCCTTTATTTTTTACTTTTTCTTTGAAACTGCGAAGGATTTACTGTAAGATTTATACCTTGTTAGATAGCTATTACAATAAGGAAGTTTTTAAAATAATTTGTATGCAAGTTGTATTGGTAATTTTTTGTAATAACGTTTCGAGATTTCCACATGAAATTTTTAAAAATTATTTTTCCCAAGTTTTTTTTTTGAAATTTTTACACTATCCAAAATGTTTCGAGATTTTTTTTTTATTCCAAAGAAAAGAACACAGTGTTGGACAAGTATTCCAGCAAAAAGTTACAAAAAGTTAAATTATATAATTATATTTTTTAAAAATTAAATACATTTGTAAGAAAAACGAAAAATTGAAATATCTCGAAACTTATTAGGTTTGGTATTATACATGTTAGAGTTAAATTTACTCCTTATATCTTGTTATATCAGATCCCTAAAGGAATGTATCCATTACCATATATATATATATATATATATATATATATATATATATATATATATATATATATATATATATATATATATATATATATATATATATATATATTCCGAGTACTTCCGGAGATATCCGGGGAAAAAAACAAAATTTGCCGATTTTGTTTTATTTTTTTCTGACGTTATTTAAAGAGATATGGAAAAACAAAAGACACTTTTTAAGCTCCACAAAACAGCGTTGAGAGATTTTCCGGACGACGTTTCGTTTGCGTTAAACCATCATAATATATATATATATATATTATTATATAGGTGCATGTACCAAAAAATTAATAATAAAACAAAAATAATGTCTTTAAATTTCAAAAATTTCTCAAGGTATGATTTATGAGATTAAAGAACAACAATTTAGTGGTATATTAGTACTGTCATATAGCATAGTTGGCATTATACAGAGAGTACCCATTTTTTTTTTTTTAAGTTATTCTTAGCCTTGACCATAATTTTTTGGGCAACCTATTCATGCTATTTTTGTTTACAAACAGAGCTGGGTAGGAATCGAATACAGAAATCGATTTTTAAAGGATCCGTGATCCGGATTCATTATACAATAATTATAAAATGATGCCAAATGCACCATTTTAACTACGCCATTTCAAATTTACAAATTTTTACCCAAGATTCCTAATTTTTAAATTTTCACCTAGCCCTCCTAAAATTCTTATATGCCGAATGTGAGTCAAATTGGTTTATGAATGCCAAAATCCGCCATTTTAAACCTTTCATTTTAAATTTACAAATTTTTACCTAAGATTCTTAATCAGCATTACATTGATTTGATTCGTTCTTATATTCCGTAAGCAAAGAAATTTTTAAACGGTTCGGTTAAAATTTCCTGTAAAATTACAATAAGATGTCCCATTTATAAGTCGCTTGGGGTTATCTAAAGAATCACATTTAAAAACCTTATGAAAATCTAGCATCGCAAGTTTTGAAATGTTCCATTTAAGGGTGGATTTATTTTGATCTTAGAAATTACATATTAAAATTTAAAGAATATTTACCAAAAACTAATATCTTAATCACCATTTGTGAGTATAAAAATTAAAGATGATCCGGATTTGTGATTTGATAAATAGAAATCGATTCCTTAAAAAAAGATATCGGGATTTGTAATGGTGATTGGATTCCTTAACAGGATCCGGATTCGTGAATCGATTACTTTTTTGAAGGATCCGTCCCAGCTCTGTTTATATATTATATTTAATAAAAAATAATTTTTATCCGGAGGGCAAATGGGTGAAGGTCGTCTCTAATTTGGATCTTAAACTATACCTACCCATTTGCTTTTCTGCAAAAAAAATTTCCCCAATTATTGCAAATATGGTTAAACAGGTAAATATTCAAAAAGCTAATAATTATTTTGTAGAGCTGATCCGTTACGCCTCTGTATTCAAACAGAGCTTTAACGTTGTTTAGACAACCAGAAAACGACATAAGGGGCGATAATTCGATAAGCAGCTCACAATTGAAAAGAATTCCTGGGGAAATCGAATTCTGATCAGAATAACAAGGAAAATTATACGGGGAATGCGTCAAACACCGTTGAAAACTTGTTTCTGCTTTTGGTGTTCAATTAATTCGGGTGAGAGAGGTAGAATTTTGACGTAATTCTCAACTTATAATGGGCTGGGAGGTATTAAATAATAACTTTATCTTTTTGATACAATCAAAATGTTTTTAAAATTACAAAGATGTAATTATGTTTGTTTATTTAAAACGGTAGCTGCATGTATAAAGTTTATACAGTCATCTTTTGGCCATATGGTTAATAGTCATATTTTTAATAATGGTAATTTTGGAATTCCAACAAAAAAAAAACAGAAAAAAATGGCTTATAACCATGGCGGTTAACATTGATACTTATAATACAGTTGTTGTTGGGACAGTCTGCTTAAACCCTATGTACTTATGTTTCGTGTTACGTGGGTGTTTAAAGTTTATTTACTCCAGTTTTAAAGATTTGGAGAAATTAATTTGTTTAATTTTTAAGGGTGGAAGCTGTAAAAATTCCTATGAAAGGGGAACAGGTCATGAGGAATATGAGAGCAGACACGGCCAAGTAGGGTCTGATTTATAATACATACAGAATGTATAGGGTCTTAATTTATCTCTTGATACCCACTTATAACGATAACTAAAAAGGATACAAAAACAACTTCTTGTGTAGGAGTTTTATTGGTTTTCATCTTTTATCTAGCATAACGAACGAAACAAATTTACATAAAAAAGTTAAAGGAAATAAATAGGCTAACATTTTTTAATTAAAACACCCTATATATGTTTATTTATAATTAACAGTCTATTCATCCTCTTTTCAAAAATATATAGTTTGCAGGCATTTCGTTCAGCCCTTTTAAAAATATTCAAGTTTTAATTCAAAATTCAATTAATATTAAAAATCAGCATTGCCTTGAAAAACAATAATTTATTGTAAACTTGACAAATCTAAAATAAATTACAAATTTTTAACGTAACTTCCACCATTTTCTCTGCACTTAAAAAAAATTGTCTCAACTTACCATTGATCGCGTCGAAAACAAAATCGGACCGATTCCTATTAAATAATATAATTTTATTTTTAGTTTTCTGTTTTAGTATGTTTTTATTTTCTTGCCTTTTATATTATTTTTTATGTTTTAAGTAACCCCACAAAAATAGATTTAGATGATTTAAATCGGGGCTATTGGGCGCCCAACTGAGTACCATTTCTTCCTATCCAAAAATCATATTTTTCGTGCCCCATCCTGATACTAGATAAGGCTCCTGAGGAGTATTACTGAGGAAGGATGTCAAGCAGGTTTTCTATTTCATTTTGAAAATGTAATTTATTGTAATTAATACGTGTCAGGGTGCTGTCAAAACAAATAAACAAAACAAATTATTTAAAACTTAAATATTTTTAAAACAGCTAAATAAACATACACCATTTAAAAAAAAAACTTAATTTTCCTTAACTTTTTGTTATGCTCAAAACATAAAAGATGAAAATCTACGTAACTTTTATAGAAGAAGTTTTTTCTTAACCCATTTAGTGATTGTTGTAAGTGGGTGTCTAAATATAAATGAAAACTCTCTACAGATTACGGGGGGGAGAAAAAATGTTGTACTCAAAAGAGAAAGCTGTGTTTTTTTGAAAGCTGCTCGGTCTACTGTAACGTATTTATATTATTTAAGGTTATTTTTAAAAGTAATACAATATTTCATAATGCTTTGCTCTGGTTACCCAAGCAGCAATTTTAGTCGTTGCTACCACGCCGCGACTATTGGTGGGAACTCTAAAGTTGTGGTTAGTAGTTATGGGAACGTTGTCGCTACGATCCCATTACGTGCCTACGACCAAAATGGGGAACATTTTAAAGGTGATAGTTTCGTAAAATTTACTACCTTGGAACTTATACCGGTACGTCGCACTTACGTTCCAACTACTTGGCGGGGACGTAGCGCCGTGGTCACCGCTACCCGAGCTACTTTATAAGATTTGTTCAAGCCTACTTTACTTGGTGTATTTGCTTTTTCTTTGTCTTACATATTTAAAAATAGTTTAATAGCATCTTCCGTCGTTATTCAGTCTCATTAACTATAATGGAAGTAATATTTTTATGTTTAAGTAAATATTATCGCTTGCAGGGGTAAAAAATTTTGCTAATTCACGAGCTCAGAGTAAATAAAAATTCAAAACGATTAAAAAATTTCTGTAAAATGTGATGTCGATAGATTCATAAAAACGACGCGCCCTTTCAACACATATTTTTTAGCACTTTTTTTTCGGGCCGGCAATAATAAAAATGTATAAATTTCGTGAAAAATGTCTTTTTTGACATTTATTCTAATTATGTGATTTTTAGTTTCGCTTTAATTTATGTTTTTTGTAATTTCTTGACGATTTAATAATTGTAATACTATAAGGAAATTAAAATAAATGTAATGGCGTCTTACATTTTGTCAGTAAATATGGCGCATTTGACAGAAATTACTTCTAAGTGGTATTTACTACACAAGGTGTGTTTGAAAGATTTGCCACTTTACTTTAAGTATCGGCCACTACACTTTTATCACTTTAAAGTAATTTTTACCATTAAGTGGAATACTTGTTGTAGATATTTTAAACTACATAGTCGCGATAACTACAAAACCATCTCAAAGTTCCCGAAGCCACGATGAAGTTCCCATTGGAACTTTAACCTATAATTAATTAGTGCATTGTAGCGTTAAGTGCGGGCTGCACGTATTTTTACCGTCACAAAAAGCCATAAACTGTTTGAACACCAAGAAGTACTCGAACAATTTGCACGAACTAATAATGCCGACAGCCGACAACGGGTAGATATTTTCGTCTCTATAAAGTGACCCTTACTTTAAAGTGATTTTTTTAAGTAATTGGAACTTTGTGGTAATTTTAAGACAGAGTGGGAAGTAAAAATTACTATAAAGTAGTTTTCGTCAGTAACAGAGAACTTAATTTTACCTTAAATATTACTACATGGTTCACAACTTTAAAGGAATTTTAAAAGTAGGAACGACATTGTAGTTACTTTTAACGCTACCATAAAGTAATAAAAACTTTAAAGTAATATACCAGTAACAGAACAAAGTTACTGGGACTATCGAATATTACTTTAAAGTCTTTGCTACTTTAAAGTTATTTTACATAGTAACAGTCTCGTACCAAAAACTTCAAAAGCTACCCTAAAAGTACTGAAACCATTAGGTTCCAAATTTTAGTAATAATAACTACAAAACTACCAAAAAACTCTAAATAAGAGTAGGAAAAACTTGAAAATCAGTTTGTTAGTGATAATTACGTAACAACAACTTATTCGAAGTTCCGATCTCTGTTTCCGCTACTTTGATGCTGCTTGGGTAGTTCTGAAAAACCTGGCCGCATATATGATTTTATCTTTGATGCATTTAACTAAATTAGGTTTTTAACGTTTTAATTCAATATTACTTATCCTAGGGCCCCCAGAACTTACTTATTTTCTCAGAAACCAAATGTATGGTATTAAGTAGTGTAAGTATGTACTTTGAGTCTATGCGTATCTTCTAGCTTGGGCCGACGGGCAATTAACAGGTACCCGGTTCTAAAGGTAAGTAAAAATCGTATTACTTTTTCTTAAATTCTCAGTGCTGATTTTTACGTATGTTTTGAAAAATTTAGTTAAAAATTAATAATCAATACTGCTAGACATTTTCCGTCGGCGGTAACCAAAAGCTTTAAAGCTCCCAAAGAAAAATATAACTTTACTTATTTTCTTAGTCTTGATTTTCATAAATGATATTTAGGGAACTATTTTAATACTCTTTGTAAGCAGCCAGACCAATCGGATGGGTCAAACATGCCCCCGGACACACATAAAGTATAGCTATAAGTAGGAGCGTGAGGTCATAATTAGTAAGAAAAATATCTATAGGCATTAATCTCTCTTCTAAAAATATACGCCTGGAGGCCCTGAGATTTTGGACTATTAAAGATCTCCTTTAAAAGAGATCTGAGCTGGGATTCTGTAAAAATATAAGGAAAAATGTCAAAATAGGGATCACATGTACTTGTTGCCCTTAAAGGTAACTCATAAGTTTGTCACTGTTTCGAAAGAGATAGAGAAAAAAATGTCAAAAAACTTGCTTACAGAATCCGGCCCCTGCATCTCTCTGCGCTTGTTTCGGTGACTGCATTTTTGGGCTTGCGAAATTAAATAGTGATATCGACAATGATATCGGATTTCTCAGTTTTGTGCTACACGTATGATTTTTGTTATCTTAAAGAAATTTATTTCTATTGCAATAAATAGGACATGCTAAATTTGGTAAGATCCCAAAATTTTCAAAATCATATCTTTAGTTGTTGCTGAGATATGACAACCACCCATTTTCAGTAAAAAGAACGGCAGAACAGGAGGGGGTTAAAGTTTGTTCGGTCAAAAAAAGCCTATTTTCAAGAATTTTTTTATACCATATTGTTACTGTAGATTTATTTTAAAAATTAGAAGGTTATAATACATTTAAAGAATATTAAAAAAAATTATGACAAAAATATAAAGAAATAACGGATTTATTGCAGTTCTGCCCTGGTGCTTCGAATTTTTTTTGAGGCACTAGATTATTTAAAATCAAAAAAAGAAATTGTTTTGATTAGTTAAATAATTTCTTTCTCCATTGACGCAAAGTTTTTATTTTATCAATTTTTAAATTTTTTGAATTATTTTGAAGTTGAAATGTCGATTTTTTGACAATAAAATCGACCTATTTGTTATTGTAAGATTGATACTTATTGACAAATAAAAAAACTCGAAGCAACTTGATAGTTTTGTATGTAGAATCTGTGTACAGATTTTGAAAACGATCGGTTCAGTAGTATTTTCAGAATGGTGGTCACCGACTTTAAAAATTACATATTTGGAAAAATCGATTTTAAGTTATGTTCGCGCACGCAACTAAATAGGAGCAACGGTCTTTAAAACTAGCACAAATCCGTCAATTTTGCTCCGATTGACCTGAAAACTGAATAAAATTTTCTTGAGATGTTGTACATTTAAAATATTAAATTAAAAAGAAATGAAAAAAAAAAATTCAAACTTTACTCCCTTCCTCCCTTAAATATCTTTAAAACCGTAACAGCAGCGTTAACAAAACTGGGTATTTGGGGATTCTTGGGCATGCGTTGATTAACTACTCAAGATATATATTTAAAAATTTGGAATCTTACCAAATTTGGTATGTCAAATTTATTACATTGAAAATAGGGGGCATATTTTATTTAAGAACATAAAAAGTTTACATGTAGCACAAAACTGGAAAATCTGGGAACAATGCCGATATCACTGTTCAACTTTTCTTGTCCAAACATTTCAAGATCCCAAATTTTGTATACGCAGCTTTAGCGAGTAGATATTTAAGCGTTGCTGTATATTTTACTAATCCAATGTAACACCACAATAGGCGTTTTTTATTATTTTTTTTATTAGCTTATTGCAAAGCCACATGAAAATAAAGGCCAAAAATATTTTTTTCCCGATTTTTTTGGCCTACGGAAAGGCCTTAAAAATCAATTTTAAGTTTGAATTTTGCAGGCCCGTGACGTCCTCTAATATTTATTAATAATTTCTAATTTGTAAATAGTGTGTGTTCTTTCCAAATATTCCAATTTATTACTATAGTTATTATTATCGCTAAACTTTCCTTGATATGAACCCTTTTTACGAGTAAATTTCCGTTATTTTATTCAAAATGAAAAAAAAAAAAGTATTGTTATTATTTGCGAAAACAGACGCCGGCCGAGTTTAGGATCTTCAAAAATATTCTTTTCTCTTCCAAAACAAGACGATAGGAGAACAGCCTGGTGTGCTGCTGTAGGTATTGAGAAAATGCCCAAAGGACATGCCTATTATTGTTGTGAAAACCATTTTGATGTAAGTTTTTATGTTTTATTCCAATTGAAACTATTTAGGTAGTCTGGCTGTGTTTTAATGTAAAGTCTAAAAAGCATTTCGCATTTTAGCATTTCGTTAAAATCGATACGATTGTCGATATCGATAGTTCCTAAACAGACTTGGCATCCATGTTGAATTTGATTGGGTAGGGGAGTGGCGGGCTATTTAAATTACAATGATAATTAAACCTTAAATAGAAAAGTAAGGGGTTTGTATTTTTCCGTGTTATTTAGCAGGTTTTGCTTAATTGTGTTTCTACTTTTAATTTTTACACACAACATTATCAATATCAATTGAGTGAAAATACCCTATTGAGGGTAAAAAATGAAAGTTTTTTCTTTGACCCGCACACCGGTATTTTCTATTTATGATTTGGGCCAAGAAAGTAAAATAAAATAGTTTATGGCTTGACCAATTTTTCTCCGTTCAACAACGGCAGCCAGATTTATCTGGGGAACAATCAACACTAGGCGGCTTGCCATATACATTCTGATTGTTTAGAATAATGACAGCTTTACTGCATTTTATTTTCTTCCATTGATTTCTTTTTTTTTAATAATATTTGTAATCATCTGTTACCCTGGGAAAGGGTTAAAATTTGCAACCAACAATGGTTGCAAATTTGGAAGGTAAAAAATGTGGTAATGAATGATGTTAGCTGTGTAACTAGTTCTTATTAGTTTAAAATAAAGTTTTATACCGCCTATTTGTAATGTTGGCTTCGTATTATGGATATGCATTTAATTTTTTTCTCGAAAACGGCACAATTTACAAAATGCGCTAAAAAAAAGTTTCTAATTAAATAAAGCCTTTAGAAAAAATTCTTTAAATGAAAATTTACTAAGATAACATGCAAAACCATTGAGGGTTGCGGATTTAAACTGTTTTTCAGGATAGCAGATGATAATTTTTTTCTTAAAATGTTTATCGCTTTAAATTTCAAAAGTGAATAAGTTTGCGAGCTATGTTTATAGTCTATCTGTAAATTTTGTTGCAATATTAATTCATGTTTTAAGTTAGTTATTAATAAGAGCATTTAAATGTTCAAACCTAGGTTATTAATAAGGGTATTTTTCTGGTAACAATTTATAAAAATGGTACTACTAATAATACAACATTTTTCACAAAGAAGTGTTTATTTTGTCCAAGTTTTTTTATTATACAGTAACGTAATGTTTACATTTATAGACATATCTAAATTTCGATATTGATGAATATAACAAGATTTACAATATACTTTGAGTATAGGTTTCTAAAGTCTAGTGGAAAATAGGAACAAAAATAGATTAGCAACGCAAAAAACATACACCCTATTTAAAAAAACCAATAAACACATTATTTTATTTTGATCTAAAATGTTTAAAACGAGTTCTTAAATAAATGTTTATGGTAATCTATTTTATTATTTTTTTCTTTGCTTTTGCAAAGAGGGGCCAGAAAAATTAAAATTAACTTTCGAAAATAAAAAAAAATCGGTAACAAATATTTTTGAACCAGTAAGACTATAAGCATTTTAAAGAATATGTTTAAAAGGTAGTAAAAGTTTTTTGAATAGTTATTATTTGTAATTGTTTTAGAGTCACAAAAAATATTTAAATAATTTAAAAAAATTACTGCTCTACTCTTAATCTACCCTATATTTATATAATATTCCAAAAAGCATTATTTGTGATTGCGCTATTTCAAAAATATTCCAAGAGTTTTTATTTCGCAGAAAAATATTAATTTTTTTTTTAGTTTTTGTGAAAATCCCCCGTGCAAACATTGCTAAAAAGTTAAAAATAAATTTTTCAACAAAAGATTTATTTTTGACCAAGAGTTTTATTCTTTGACACAATACTACTAACTGTGGATTTAAAAATTCCAATAAGTCACAATACTCTATATTGGTATGAAACGCCAGTATCTACCATGTTTAAAATACATTTTTTAAATTTAAAACAGTTTAAGTAAAGAAAATGTTTTGTTTTATATTTCTATAAAACAAAAACATTTTTAAAATCCCAGGATTTGTCCAATTGTCCCTAAGCAAAATTACATTTAGCAACACAGATCTTTATTCAGTCTCCCCATGTGGTTTGTGCGTTGTTGCCAGTCTGAAACCAATGTTGGCAGATACCCATATCAAAAAACAATTGTACTGACAGTTTATTATTGTTGACTAAAGATTTTATTGTTAATATAACCTTCTAATGTTTTTAAAAGTCCTTAGATATGACGAAATTGTCAAGAAGTGCTTTACAAAACTAAAAAAGGGATCTTTATAATCAAAAAATAAAAAACATATTTTGGTTTTAAATAGAACGATCTAGAATATGGTATTATTGGATAAATTAATAAAGATTTATAACAAAACAAATATTATTTATTGGCACTTTAAATAGAATATAATGTTAATGTTTTATTAACTCTTAAAAAAATAATTCAACCAAAAATTGTAAGATGTGTGTTAAATACTTACTACTAAACTAGACATTTAGTTTATTTGTACAAAATAATATCTACATTTTTACATAATAGTTTTTCTAAAATGCCAGATAATAATAAGTATGCCAAACTACAAGAAAATACCAAGGGAAGTGGTTAGTCGATAAATTATTGTACATTCTAATTTAAAAAAAGAAATGTTCCAATTCTGCATAGATAAAATTACATAGATGCCTTGTATTTTCGTCTTTACAATCGGCTATATATTTTTATTAAAAAATATATAAAATAACTTATGCAGAGTCGGCGAAAAAAAAACGATGAAAGTACATTTTTGCATTAAAAGCTGGATTCATTGGTATACTTTACACCTAAAAAATCCCTTCTAATTAGAAAATGTATGCACTGACGTAAAACGGCTGGTCGAGTGTAAGTGGGAATTATGCTGAGGTTCTAGTTTTACCGCTGATGGTAAGAAGTAGAACTGTTTTATTATTTTTACTTTTAGTAAGTATTTACAGGAGCAGTGATTTATTCTCGGGATAAATATGCGATAATAATATTTTTTTTTTAAAACGACTAACGTGTGTTACAAAAAAGCAGTTTGAAAAACTAAAAACCAGTCAAAGAACGTAAAAACTTTTCAAAAAATTACAAACTTTTGGTTTTAGTAAGGTATGTATGCTGTGCTTAAGAAAACCTTTTTACCAGCCAAGCTGCGGAAATCAATCGTTTTTCCCCCATAAGAGCGAACATTACACTGTCTTTTTGAGAAATAAAAAACAATGCTTATTGTTATTACCCTCAAAAAATAAATAAATAAATAAATTTTATATGTCACTTATTGCCATATAAATTTTATTCTTTTAAAACATTTTTAATCCATCTATATAAGTTTAAAATTTAAAAAAGAGTTTATCTCAAATTACCTATTTTGCGTCATTCATCGTTTTTTCCCACCGACTCATTGTATAGAAGCAAAAAAAAAACTAAAAATATAACTCGTAAAATATTGCCTCAATACAAATTTAAATTTTTTGTATTCTTCGTCGACGCTTAAAAAAAATGAGGAAAAAAATATGTGAAGCAGTTTAAAAATTTACAAGCACTCCCTTTTTTGTTATTTATACATTTTAGCTTAATTTAAAAATATTGCATTATTATTTGAGGATATTTATAAAAAAACATTTAATCAACTCCTTATTTGTAGACTTGTTTAACGCGAAGAAATAGCTGAATTAAAATCAGTTACAAGTCAACAAATCTAGCTTGGCCCATGACATGCGTAAAAATATTCTCGGTGACGCGTTGTTTGGAATTTGTGCTAAACATTACGTACTTAAAATTTAATGCAGCTTTACGAAGTTATGCCTCTTTATGGGAAAAACCAAGGACAAATAAATCACTTTAAAGAAGTTCATATAATTGTAATTGTTTAGGACCGTATTATGAAAGTAAACAGAGCAATAAATCAGTTAAAAATGAGTTTCACCCAGTGGAAGTAGTCTTCCCACCGGATAATCAAGTTTCATCAGCCAAGCTAGATTTGTCAAGTTCTCACAAAAAGTTTTGGGAGATTCTTAGATTTTTAACCAATATTTTTTAATGTAAAATTTGTAATGTAGTGTCCGCAAGAAATGGATAATTAAAACAATGTATATGTGGCCATTAAAAAACGCAACGCAGTTTTAACAAAAATTTGAATTGAAAGGTGTGGAGAATTCAGACCCGTCATATTTCCATATATTGACTTTTCCACTTTTTACGCAACAGAAACAGCAGCAACAATAATTAAGAATATGTTAAACGCTCCAGATAAAATTTAGGTTTAATTGGTACCTTTTAGGATTTAGATCGTCACCATCAGAAATTGATATTTTCTTAATTTTATCTGCTTTAAAAAATGTTTAAAATACAAAAAATTATATTGTATAAATCGTTCGTTCAACCTGAAAAATATAGTTCTCAGACACCTTAAAAGATAGACTGGAACTTTTTTGCGATTAAAACTATATTAATGTATTTTTTTTTAAATATCACTATCCTAAATGTAAAGATTTTTAAGATATTCAAGTAAATTTATTTTTCTGTAGATTAAGATTAGATCATTTTAAGCAATAAAGAGAAAGAAAATGTCAAGTTCTTCATATCACTTCCCAAAATCTATAAAAGTTAGGCATAGAATTAAACACAAATAGTATCTACAATTTTCAGGAAAATTAAAACATTGTAAAATTTACAGAGCGCTCTATTTCAAGAAAAATCATTTTAATGTTTATTTTATGAAATATAACACACGTTTATAAAATATTGACGCTTCAAACGTTAAAGAAATTAAAAATTAAAATTTTTGTTAAAACTGAACTTTTCTTATACTTTACATAAGCAGTAATTTAAAGAATTAATCTCGCCCAAATCTTATTACTTATTTTTCCCCTTCCCTTGCACATATTTTTCAATATGCAAACAAAACATCTAATGCATATGACATTTAATTACAATTGAAAAGAAAAATAATTTATTCTTTAAAATAAATAAACTTTTTTCATTCTTACCATAATTTTCTAAAATTTCCCAAAAACTAAACAAATACATTCTTGAAAAACGAGTCTCGTTTAAACATAACGCACAAAATTGTTTGTGCTCTTACGTTATATTCTCTACTTTCATAATATGCACCTAAAAATATCACTAATCACATTCACAGGTTATCTGGTCAAAATATGACCGTCAACGGCCTTCTAAACTCACTACCAGGCGTTTGGGTTGGGTACTGACTGGCATATTGAGCCATTGGTAGTATTCCAGGTGGTACAGAATTTCCTTGCTGCATTGAACTGCCCGGATAATAACCTGGAATGCCTCCAGGAGATGCTCCCGCAGAAGATGTCGTGGTTGAACTCGATGAACTGGCTGCATCCAATCTTTCCTGATTTGGCTTGTTATCTGATGGTGAGTCACTTCTGGGTGATCCCATAGTATTGCCACCAACGCCAGGAATTTGTTGCTGTTGTGATTACCTCCAGTAACTCCATCATACATTTTATTGAGATCTAACCCAGGATACGCTCTTGGACCTTCGCTATTATATTTTCCATCCATGTACATTTTAGAAGATTCAAAGTAGGCTTTGGTTAAAGCGGAAGTTGAGTCCAAATAGCCTCTTTCGAGGTAACTTTTGCAGTAGAGTCCATGTATTTTGGATCGGAGTACATCGACATTGCGAGTGTGGATGGAGGCATGTATGGAGAACGGTATTTATCTGCTTCCATTGAATACTTCATGGCGTCCATGGAACTGACCACCTGTAACAATAAAAATTATTTTTAAATGGGCCACTTGACTCTTAAAATTAGTTGTGATGCACATTAGTATTTTTACACGAGAGTAACATTAATAACATAGCTCAGTGAAACAGAACCTCAAACAAATCGCGACTTCTACACAATATTTAGGGTCAGAGATTACTGCAGCATTTGTCAATTGAGCGTCATCGACCAAATTCTTAAGAATTTTATAAAACAAGCAAAAGTTCAGGTATATTCTTCTGTACACCTATCTCAAAGACGTAACATTACCAAAAGAAAACCAAATGTGTCAAATTCAAAATGTCTGTTGGGTACACATTTTAAATGCTAGAGATCTAGAGAATAGCCGTTGCACCCTTTTTAGATATCTGAATGAAAACCAAACAGGTTTCGTATATTTAAGAATAGTCCAGTAACTGAAGACCTGAAAGTACCCAAAGTTGTGAATAAATCTGTACAGTTTTCATTTGTGGCGTAATTCTCGCGGATGCTTTCGAGCGAAAAAAAGTTTATCACGATTCCGACGTAGGAACCCGCTAAAAATGCCCCCCCCCACCAAAGTCCCAAAAAATGAGTTGCCCGCAAATATCTCCCAAAATCTGCGAATTAGAGAATTTTTGTTTTGACAAAAAATGAAGATCACCTCGAAATCTACAAAAATGGCACTTACCATTTTTTTCGCAACACCAATATTTTTCGCAAAAACGGCCGTCGAAAAATTCATAACATTCCACATTGGATAGATGTGGTAGTTTCTTACCGCGAGTCACTGGTGTAATGAATTTCCCTGATTTTAAAAAAATTATTGGACTATATTCGAAAGAAAAAAGTACATTTGGAAACTAGAAACTCTAAGCTTTCAAATGATGTGCATTGAAAAGCATTTTAATAGATGATGAGTTTTTGATTCGGGTTTATTTTAGATTTTCTATAACTCCGGAAACAGCTAAAAAATGCAGATGAGTAAAGCAATTTTTTATCAAAACGCAAGAAAGATGGTGAAGGAAATTTTCTGGTATATTGGACACTTGCTAAGGTCTCATTATAAAAAAGAAATTTTAATAACAAACTATTTTTTTTTAAATATCAATAAATTAATGAGATACTCTCAAAATATTGTGAAAAAAAACTTTGACCGCTTTTTTTAATATTCTAGAAAAATTCCCAAATTCCTATGAACTTTGAATGATTACAGAATGTACATTACTGCCCGAATAATGGAACAATTCGTCCGCCGCTTATAAGTGAATCCATGAAGATAGAGGCATTCTAGCGGTAGAGCAGCAGCTGAAATGAGGGGACTTTTGGGTCCCGTTATCTTGAAAACTATAAATTTTTTAAAAAAAAATATAAGGACTATTTTTGTAGATTACAAGGCGGTCTTCATTTTTTGACAAAACAAAATTCTGAAATTGGCATATTTTGGCAGATATTAGCGGGAAACCCATTTTTTGACTTGAAGCGCCATTTACAGCCTTTTCAACCTGTTAATGTTAAAAAACTTTTTTCGCTCAAAAACATCCTTGAAGACCTAAGAATTGCGCCACAAGGAAAAACTATACAGATTTATTTACAGCTTTGTCACGTCATTTACAGGACTAGAAGTGATAACAAATTTGCAAAAATCTGCTTTTAATGTATGTCACGAAAATCACGTAAAATTCCTTTTATAAATCAAACTTCCTAGTGATTGGCTCACTGTGCAGATCAAACGGTAGTAATGAATCGAATTGTCCACCAAGATCCTTCATTCCATCTTTATTTTCGTTAGCGTCATATCATGGACAAGTTATTTTAATCAGCCTAAAGCTTAAAACAGTTATTCATTGATCTTACTATATAATATAATTTTATCTACTTCATATTTACATCATGACCCGCAGGAATAAAGAGTTGTTCGTTTCTTTAGAGTTATCTGCCAAGAGTCACTGAACGCCACTGTTGTAGATTTATCGCAAGAGCCAAAATATGTTTTTGATTCTTGTACGATTTTCTACGATACGGCTAAAGTGGAATATTCTACAATGAAAAAACTCAACCTTGATAATATAATTTTTGTTAGGGTACCCAAAGAGTGTCGTTAGACATGCACATGACTACTATTTAAACAGTAGCAAATCCTATAAGCATTCCCAAACAAGAGATATTTTATATAATGGTTACACCAGTGCTAAAAAGTTAGATAAAGATCTTACAGACAGTCGTATTGTGGGCTACCTGTTAATACCTTTTACCATTTGTGACACTATGAAAAGACAAACAAAGTTAAAACTGAACAACAAAAATGTCATTTTCAACTAATAATTTAAGCAAATTTTTTGTTGAAGTGTTAATTGGATACAGTAGTTGTTTTGGTCATCGTGTTCAAGTTGGCATGTTTTTGATGTGGTTCGTTGTTTTTGTTTGTGCACTTTTGTTTAAATGTGGTTAAGTTTTTTTTACAAGCGTGCGCAAGTCAAGCGCAAGTGTTTTCCCATCTGCATTTTTTGTGTGTGTGGTTCCAATTTCATTTAAAAGTCATTAAAAAAGTATAGTTTTAAATTTTAATTTTAAACTCATTTAATGTTGGAAACATAAATGGTTTGATGAACTCATCGAATAAAGATCTTCCTAGTCTCACAAAATTAAAAGAAAAAGACAGATATATACAACAATATCAACATTTGGTAAAGTATAAAACCCCGAAAATGTATATATTTTAAAAATCTAATGATTTCATGATGAGAAGTATTTTTAGTAAATACTAAGACATCAAGAGACAAAATGTAGATTTTTCTCAAAAAAAAAAACCTGTGACTAGAGTCCCGACTCGGGATCCATATTCAGTCCCGAATAATCTCATCCAAGTGACGTCGCTAAATACGCTCTCGGGACTGACAATGGGTTTCGATTCAGCAACTACCTCAGTCCTAAATAACGTGTTTTAAATGAGGTTAACGGTGTAGTTTTGTCGGAACTAATGTTCTAAATTTTTGCTTTAAAGTGCCAGACAATATTATGGTTTCAATATCACTAAAATCTTGGACTTCCATTGTCTTTATTTGTTGATTGATTTACAACGTTTCGGTGAGTGATGTATCTCCAACCGTTTTCAAGTAATAACTGAATCACTTATATCGCTTGAAATCGCTAAATTACTTGAGAACGTTTGGAGATACATACACTAACCGAAACGTTGTGTATCACATCTAACCATAATGTTATTTAATTTAAATAAATTTGACAATGTAATAATTTAAAAACATTTTATTTAAAAAACACTTCTTTACAGATTAATTTGCACTTAAACATTTAAATATTCTAGCGTAGGCATGTTAAATAGTATCATTGTCTCTTTGAATTTTTTAAAATAATTATACACTTTAAGTAAAAATATTGAAGACATGCTTTACATTTTATTGAGGTAATGCAAGATTCTGACATTGTTTCGCATAACATACCACACATTTCGTACAGATATTTATTATGGTTCTTTTCAGACAACATTTTTTTGTAGAATATTCCAGCCGTTTTCAGTCAAGAATGGCCAAATTAAGAAGACGTCAACTTCTGGATCGAAAACGACGTCCGACATTTTCTCTGGATTAATTTCTAAATGACAATCTTCAACCTTTTCACCAGTTTGAATCGTATAATATGCTGCCTTCTCTTTTCTTAAAATCAATATTTTCTCTTGTTTTCTTTTTATACCTAAGTTGGAAAAAGCCATAACTTTATTTTTTCTTTACGCCGATTAAAGTAAGATCAGACCTTTTGGTCTACCTTTTTTAATGATCTCGAGCAGTTTAATCGACTCTATATCCACAAAATAAATATATTTTTATTAATATTTTCATTGTTCAAAATTTCTTTGGTTATTTGGCATTCGTTTTTAAAGTTTTGGCTTTGATCCATATATGAACTGTTACTTAAGATTTCGTTACTCATAATGATTTTTGGGTTATCCGTATTGGCAAAATTTTAAGTTTTTTCAGTGTTCACAGTAAAATAGTCACCACCAAGCTCAATTATATCTTGATCTTCGTTTTTAGCTGAAATTTCTCGGGGACCGTATACGGATCCCGACTCGGGATACACAGTCCCTACAAAACCACTGCGATTACATTATTTAATGACGTTATTTGGGACTGGACATAGACCCTCAGTCGGGACTCTAGACAGCGAAAAAAAAAAAGGATAAATTACGAAAGTTATAGAAGAAGCTTCTTTTGAGCTGGCTGGTGCCTGCCTCCGTAAGGAGTTTATTAAACTCAACCTTGATGAAATGGACTACAAAGAAAATTATATTAGATTATAATCGTCACTATCCAGTATATTACCACCAATTTCGATGATTCTTTGAAATATGGAAAATAGCCTCAATAGCTTGACGCTCATGTTACTGTTACCCATTTATTTAGTGTAGAATAAGTATCTGGGGCTTTGGAGGGTGCATGCTAGCGAGTCATGAAATTCTAATAAAGAAGATTAGGGTATTGAGTGTATATAGATCTAATAGTTGTTACACTCCTTGTTGTCCGAAAGCTGGTGAATACTTTTAGAGTAGGTTCTTAAACCACTTTAAAAATTGGTGTAATTGTCCTCGAAGGACCCCTAAACATAAAAGTCAAGGTCTGGCTGAAGGGTAGCGGCCCCTACCAATATCTTAATTTTTTAATCCGTACCCCAGCCCACGAAGGCTTTTTTTATTAGCCTAAGTAACCACGGATAATTACTTTCTTTAGAGTTTATTTAAAAAACATATACCATCGCTTATTAAGAGATTCGTTGGCCAAAATAAGATAAAAATTTTATAAAACTGTCCTTTTTAAGATACAGGGTACAAAAGAAAAAAATTCAGAATTGAAATCCCCTTATTTTTAAATCAGTTTTTTTGATTTAAATAAAACTTGGTACAGTTAAAACATTGACCAAAATACCCCATCTGACGATACAGTTTTGTACCTATTATGTACCAGTGGCCTATTTTCAGGCATTTTTTTACCAGTATTTTATTATAATTTTTTTTTGATAATTTGGTACATCTTAGTTATTTTCTGCCTAGTTTTAAGTAAAAAGTACTCTTAAAGGCTTTTTAGATATTCTAATAATGAACTTACGTGCTTTAAAAAGAGTAGTATTTAAAACTTAAGACAAGGGAAAATTTTTACAAATAATAATGTTCAAAGTTTTTACCCCTTGCTCGAATGAATGCAATTAATCTTCGTTTCATTGATTTTTCCTAAAAATTAAAATTTTGATTAATATTAAATATTACACCTTTCGTACCACGCAAGTTTAAAATTAGAATATCTTTAAAGTCGTTAAATTTATCGGGGTTAATTTAAAAGTATCTCTTTTTATATAAAACTAGGCAAAAAATAAGTATTATGTACCAAACTAAAATTATTATTATTATTACCAAAAAAGTAATAAACAAATTTTGGTGAAAATATGATTAAAATTGCCTGAAGCTCCGCCACTGGTCCATAACAATAACAAAAGTTTATTCAATGTTTTAACTGTACAAAGTTTCATTCAAATCAAAAAACCCAATGTGAAAATAAGGGAAAATTCCCAATTCTGATCTTTTTTGTCTAATTTTCACATTTAAAGTAACACTTTTCAAAGCTTATTGACGTTGTGAAATATCTAAGTTTTCATAACTAGTTACGAAAAGTAAAATTTTTCGCTACTGGTGATAAAAAGTAAGATATTTAACAACGTCAATGAGATTTGAAAAGTGTCATTTTAAATGTCAAAATTAGGAAAAATTAAAAAGAATCATATCATATTCAAAATTTAAAAAAATATTGTGTGAAACGCGTTGGGAAACACTATTTTTCGTAATCCACATTCTTTTGCGAAACTCGCTTCGCTCGTTCGGCAGAAATCTGCTCGTTACGAAAAATAGTGCTTTTCCAACTGGTTGCACAAATAACGAAATAACTATTTCATAACTTGTATCTTTAAAATTATGTCGTTTTGAAGCTACATTTATATAACATTTTTGTCTTATTTTTGGCCCAGAAATCTCCCAATAAGCATATGTTTTTTGAATCACTCTGTATAAATAATAAACTACTATTTAAACTGACCACTATTCATTAAATAACTCGTGGATATTTTATATGCCTAAATTACAAGTTATTTTAATAAACCAAGAGGTAATATGACTAACATTTTTACCACAAAAAAACTAATTTTATCTTTCATGTAATTATCGTATTAATAAAACTCGTGAACTTGTCTAGTGGGCTACCTAAGAAGTTGTTTAGGAGTCATCAAAATCAAGACTTCATTACCTTAAACAAGATTTAAAAAATATAAAATAAAAGTTTTATGATTGTAGGTATTCATGTTGGCATTTCAGTTTTAGTTTTTAAAAAGAAAACATAGGCGGAACATAAGTAGCTTTAATGAAAGATGTTTTTGGAGATCTATTGTCTTCATTTATTTAAATACTACAACGTTTCAAATGATGAGTATCTCCAGTCGTGTTCGGGTGAATACTAAATATACGTTAATAAATAGCTTTACTTGAAGATAGAGGCGAGAAAACACTATATAGGAGATATGTTCTATATCTGGGGTGCTGATTAGACCCAAGATCGACTGTTAACTGATGAGATCCTGTACGATCTCTCAATTAGATACTTCTTGATATTTTAACTGAAATAAGTATGTAGTACTATTATAAGGGGGAAAACATAAAATAGAAAATTATTTTTAGTAATTACTTTTTTATTTACTGCGAGCATTGCGCCTGAGCATCTACCAAGAGATTAGTCAGGTTTATTGTTGGAAATAGCCAACCTTAAGGAATCCAATGTATAAGCATCTGTTAAGCGAGCACGGTGTTTACTTTTTGTTTGTTTTAAATAAAAAAATTCTGATTCACATAAATCTGTTAAACCAAAACACAAATGCAGTTGCCCAACACATTTTTTCTAATTTGGATATTTTATGTTTGATACCAATGCCAAAAATCTAGATTAGAGGATGACCTTGTTTTTAGAAATATATCGCAGCGTATAAATTTATTTTAAAATACTATGTGGTCTATTTAAAATGTATCTTGAAATTTTTAGGTCATTTCATAGATGATCAATATAATTATTAAACCGATAACTGATAAATTTCACCAATTTCTTAATATTCTTGAAATATTATTATTAAGTATATTAAAATCATATTTTTTTTCTTTCCACGATCGACTGGACCAATAACGGTGATCGACCGCTTGGCCACCCCTGTTCTATATTATTAAAAAGTCCTTAATGGTAACTTATCGAATACTCTTTACGATGGCACCGCTTCGGTTCTGGTCCTGGGGTATAGAGACTGGTGTGGTCAGCCCTATGAAACTATGTGAACTGGCGGATCGCCAGAAACAAAATAAGATTCCAGAATGGCTTAACTTTTGATGTCAAAATTGTAACAGTTTTAACTTTAAATATTTTTGAATTTGTAGTGTAACTCTTATGGATTAATTTTATCCTAAAAATAATGGAAGATTTTCCACCGAAACGAAGACAGATATTTAATTTTTTTTGGGTTTTTCTTTACTTTGTATCGGACGATCTGCCAGTTCATCGGGTTCAATAGGGTAGAGCTCAGTCTCTATACCCCGGGACATGGTAAAGAGTATTTGATGAGTATCTAACAAAGCCTTTTTAATACAAAATTTATCATAAGAATATGAAACATGGTCTTTAAAGCTTTTGCCAATGTAATATACGTAGTCTATAGATCCCTTCTGGATGACGATACTTAGAGGTCTATCAGAAGTGGTAGTTATTTTTATAACGTCCATGTGGCACTAACGCGTTGTCTTGAAGTTAACGAAAAACGCAATATCTGCAGTTTTGGTACTAAGACAACGTCAACGGAACTGGGAGAAAAAAATTAGCTAAACACATAAAACCCGGCACCCACGATACATAAAGGTACTTAACATACAAACCTTCGTTGACTGTCCTTTATATAAAAGAAGTGAAATTGTAAGACCAGAGCCAACACATAATAGGAATTAAACAAAATGTGCAATATAATATATATTCTCCTTTAGGTCTATGGTTACGTATTTCTTTTAAAAATTTTGTTCGCCACAATATCAGCTTTTGCGGCTTCGATTTAATTACCGAAAGC
Organism: Listronotus oregonensis; assembly: GCA_019359885.1. Classification (NCBI taxonomy): domain Eukaryota; kingdom Metazoa; phylum Arthropoda; class Insecta; order Coleoptera; family Curculionidae; genus Listronotus; species Listronotus oregonensis. The sequence goes on from JAHBCN010001418.1 coordinate 98,827, forward strand.
TGAAATCCAGTAATGTTCGCTTTAAAACCCCAAATAATATTTTGGGTAAATTGATTTGAATTAAAATAAAAGTAAATAATCAGCATTTACTTCAGCCTTGATTTAGTTTATAGTCGTTTCTAAAAAAATGCACTGGTGAGTTACATAATTATTTGATGTCATCTTCTAGAATTATGTTCTTTTTACTTCTTTTTTCTTTTTTGATTAGTATTCAGTAATCTGAAAACTATCCGAGAAGATATTTTTGTTGAATTCCCGCACAATTTTGCCGCGTCTTCCGCGGCTTGAGCACGAGTGCTTTTATATTTGTTGTTAGCCAATGCACAATGCTACAATTATTTTTGTATTGCCTTTTCAAGCGGGAGAACCAAGACTTGTAAAAGCTTTTTCCTTTTAGATTTTACAAAAATAACATTTAGAATAATAGAATTTGAAAATAAAACAGCAATAGTTAAACCAGTAAGCCCAAATATGCAAAAGGACTTGACAACGTAAATGCTATGTAGACCGTTCATTGTTGCAGGGGGCATCCTTTTTGCACCAATTGTTGCATTACACGAGTCGCAGAAATTTGGCCCCATTATAGTGTTTTTCAATATATAAGAAAAGTACTAGACATATCGATTATCTCCGACTGCAATAAAAATCCTCAAAAGTGGTCCTTTATGGCCAAGCCAACAGAGGTGAGAATAGTTCAGGTCCGCACTTTACCCTAAACGTTCAGATATAACCTGAGGCAAAAAGGACATCATGAATACATATATATTATTCCGGTCAGGTAGAAATACGACCCTGTATGGTCGGGTACGATAATTAGGTCAACTTACCCTAATAGTACCATAAAATGCTAATTTCGAGGGTTTTTACAGCACTCAGAAGCAGTGGAGACTTTAAGTCATTTTCTTATATTTTGAAAAATACTATACCACCGCCTGTTTTATAAAAACTAAATGAGACATTTCGTGAGCATTTAATGGATTTTCATTGGATTTTATTTGTAAAATATTATTTTATCTCGCTTTTTTTTGAAGTGGTGACCAACCACCCTGACTATTATTTTTCTCTGATAGTACAGCTGTATAGCTCTTTAGCCTAACGTATAAGATACTTTTTGTAAGAAATAGGCCAAGTTCCTATTTAAAAATCCCGGCCTCTTATAGTACTAAGATCTAAAATTAGACCAAGTTCTGTCTACAATAATTATATTCCATTGTTCTTTGACTTCACAAGTTTTTTACTGATCTGCCTGTTTAAATGAATAATATTTTTTTATCAAGGCAGACAAATCAGTGCAAATCTTGTGAAGTCAAAAAATGGTGAAACAAAAATGTGGACTGAACAAAGTACTTTAGAAGGCCGCGATTTTTAATATGAACTTAGGCCCTTATTTAACAAAGGTGTTTTTGGTTAGAAATGTCTTCTCTTTTTTATGAGCTCAATAAATAAAAAAAACATGGAGGGATTTCATGCCTGTTTTCTGGATATACCTTGTTCTGCAGGTAAAACCTAAACTTTTGTCTGAATATGAATTGTGACAAATGCTTATTTTAATGTCCCTTAAAACGCCCCTGGTTTGGGGTCTGATACTACCTAGCAGGGCATCTCTATGCAACATATACTCTTCTATATCTCAGACTTGTCTCAGATCGTTCGATTCGACCTGGGGCCCGTCGTTGGCGTCTTTCGGTCTGGTTTTACTTAATAAGCCTAGAAATCTTAACTGGGGTATTTTTTGTCGCCGCAGACTATAATCCCTTACGTTATGTAATTAACTATAGCCCTTTTTAAAAGCTTCTGCGTACCTCCATAACCTCGGCAAGCCACCTGGGGCTCTGGTCCACACTTACAAAAAGCGATGCCCACATTTGGAGAGCCAATTTTTATGCCATCTCAGTTGATTTTTGGTTCATAACCTCTGTGACCGTTAATTTAGCGCCTTCAGGTTTTTAAAGAATGATTCTGAACCCTCTTTCTTTTATACAAAACTATCCCGAATCACGGTTCTCATTCCGTTTAGCTTCTGTGGCACTTTAAAGTTAGACTATTTTTGTATTCAGCTGGCGGACCCTATATATCTAAAACCATTGGTGACCGAAATGTGGGGTTTTCAGAATTTTTTTTGCTTGTGTCCTAAAACCTACTTACATACAAAATTTGAAGTTTCGACTACCTCGGGAAGTGTAATGGGTGATTTTCAAAATCTAATATCTCAGAGATTACTTGACATAGCTTTCGCATTTTCTTCACAGTTAATAGGTTGAAATATTTTGTGTAAATACACACATTCGTGCGGTAAGCCGAAACTTGGCCTGGCGCACTACTGTGCGCCTATATCTACGGCCTGTAACTGTACATTGCAGGCCTGTTCAAGGGAGTCAAACAAGTCAAGCGTCGGTAAAATATTGGACGAAGGAGACAGCGTGTTGCTGCCGTCATGAAGATTATTAAATCAGGATTAGCGGCTTGTTTGTGACTGAGTCGAGATGTTTTATACGAAGAACAAGCATTGATTTGTTGGCCATTGGGCTATCAGACTGTTGGGATTTTATTAAGAATTATTAGTTAGTTATATATGCTAGCTTTTTTAATTATTATTCCGCTATATTTAATTGTTTCAAAGCCAAAGACGGAAAAAAGTTATTTAGGTTTGTTTTTTCAAATGCAAGCATGTAATAATTATTTTTAACGTTTAAATCACTTGGTAAAATATAATTTTATCTATAACAATAATTTGCAACAAACGTCACAGGTAATTTTGCTATTTTATATGTCTCAGATTTGAGAAAATTTAACCTTAAAACCAGCAAATGAGGAAATAAATTCAGTGCAACAGACTGCCAGAATTGACAGTGCGTCTTTAATTCCAGAGAAGTCAAAAAAGTGATCTTGCTTATGATATTTTCCAAACGTGATGCTCCGATAACAATGCTGACGGAAAATGTGCTTGGAATTTTTTAAGAAAAAAAAAAGAAGCTTACTGCATTTATAAAATGAAGTAATGACGCCACGCGTCTAAAAAACTGAAATATTTACTCAGGAGGAAATAACCAAATTTTTGTTTAAAGCATCAAATGGAAGTTATTTGGCAATAGAACTTTTATTAATTAAGGGAGTAGCTGGAGCTTGCCGCAGCGATGAACTTTTCAAAATGAAGATAAGTGACATGGAATTCCGAGGTGATGTTACTTTAGTTAAGGTACTTAATACAGAAACCAATATAAAAAGAAGTTTTGTGGCATCAGTTTCGTATGTACAGGGTGTTATTAAGTTGTAATTGCAAAACATCTCGGTTATTATTGGACGTAGAGATTTGCTATTTTAGAGAAGTGTCGTTACTTTCTGATAAAACGAAAGATGGCACTAAACGTTTTTTCATGTCTCTCTTACAATTAGTTTTTAAAAAACAGGTCGAAATTTTTTTAAACATTTTTAGACCCTCCTCATATTTTGGTTACCTTGTAACTTACAACAAAATTAAAACACTGATATTAGTAGGAATTTTTACGTGGAATCTAGTAGAATAGTTAGATTTTTGTTAAATTTAATCTTTTGAGAGATATAAATCAAATATATGTTTTCTTTTCTTATGGAACACCAGGTATGTTTTTAATTTTTTTCGGATGAGAGCTTTCCAAAGATACAGAATACCCTATGGTTATTTTATATCTCTAGACCTCAAATGTTTTTAATTTTAAAATTGAATTTCGAATAGTTGGCCGTGATATAAAGACTTTATAAACAAAAGAATAAAGATAGCCATCAGTCATCCATATATTTTTTTAAGTCTACAGCAACATATGTGTTTTAAGATAAGTACTTAAGTTGTTAACTTTTTTTATCATTGAGTTTAAATATTTTATCCGTTATTTATCAATTTTATATGAAAATGTGGTACCAAATGCCAATTTCACAAATAATAGAGAAATGTATGATATTCTGGATATGATGGTATGAAAATAGTAATCAGGCGTCTGACATTTATTAAGAATTGTTTTAATTTTTTTTAATTTGCCTTATAGTTTATTAGGCTATATTATTTCATTAGGTACCCTGAAGGTAGGCAACCACATCAAGTTTATAATTCTTAGAATTTAAACGAAGCTTATAACTTTATATATTTGGATCCATTACAAAAGAACATTAACAAAATAAATGTTTTGGCAAGCGTAGGAAATGCCTCTATAACTTTCCGCAGAAATATTGGAAAACAGGTCAAGTAGATGTGCGAAAAACCAAGGTCAAAGTCCGGTCTTTTATCAGAAGTACTGAAATAATAAACAGAGAAAATAGTACATATTGGTCCAGAGAAAATAAAATCAGTAACTAGGTTTTGCACTTTAATAGGTTTATTCCAACAAGTCGAAAAACCGTCACCGAACGATCACCCTCATGCGCAGTGATTAAAGTGTGTTCCAACAGAGATGTGACGGTTAGGAGATCCTGTTTTTACCAACAAACGAATCGTTTATGTCACTTTCAAACGGTAATTTCGATATATCCAAAATTGAAAACGTTTGGGTTCTTGCGCATTGAGCATCTCGGCACTGGTTTTTTTGATATTTAACAGCTGTTTTATGCATATATATTCAATATTAATAATATTGTATTGGGAAAAAAAAGCCGTAAAGTAATCTTTGAATGAGATTTATTTTGTGAAGAAACGATTAAATTAGGGGAAAAAATAAATTTAATGTCGTTTCTTTGTTTTCAAACAACACATTTTTTTTCCATCCAAAACCATAAGATATAGTTTATATATAATATATATTTTAAAAAATATATATATAAAAAATAATTATTATATATTATATATATATATATAATATATATATATAATATATATATATATATATATATATATATATATATATATATATATATATATATATATATATATATATATTATATATATATATATATATATATATATATATATATATATATATATATTATATATATATATATAATATATATATATATTATATATATATATATATATATATATATATATAAAAATAATTTTTGAATATATGACCTAAAATGTATATGACGTTTAATTATTTTATGATTTTTTTCCGGAAATGACCCAACTTTTGAATTTTAAATGGAACACCCTGTATTTTGTTACTTATTCGATGAAAAATTAATTCTAAATACAAGACACCCCATATGTCAACTTTTAATTTTCCAAAAAAATATTTAATTTTTTAAAATCTAATCTAGAGTGCCATGACGTCGTTAAAACAACCAATTTTAAGTCAAGGAGGCGTGAAAAAAAAGTTTTAATTATTTTTCATATTTTATGTCTTTTCTAGAAAGGTAAAAAGATTTAAAAATTTTATTTCTAGACATAACTAATGTTTTTCAAATGTAACGATGGTGGCTCGTTGGCATATTTAAAAAGATCATTTTTTTGTAAATAATTTGATACCTCACACTTGATATTTGGAGTTAAATCAACACTAAAAAAGCTAACATATATGCATAGTAGTTGTGGCTTATAAAAATAATAATAATCATATTATTAATAGGTACTATTATATTTATAAATATTTAAATTAAAATGCCTTATTAATAAACACAGCAATAACTTTAAATAAATTAATTTAATTATTATTATTATTTTTTGTTTTAATAATTTTATAAGCATCAACTACTATGCCTATTTTTTTGCTTTTTTAGTGTTGATTTAACTTAAAATAATAAGTATGGGGTATCAAATTATTCAGAAAAAAAGTAAAAAAAGAAATTGTGCCGAAACATTAGTCTAGGTCTGGTAAACCTGTTTCTATCATTGAATTTTATTATCTTTAAAGATGAGTGACGATATTATGAGTGATATTTGATAACTTTGATCACAAAAATAATAGGTAGAAAAGTAGGATTATATTTTGAAAACAAAAAAATCAAAGACATTTGACCTTTTGATTTGACAGTCTCGAAAACGATCCGCAAAACGATCAAACATTTGTTACTTTTTGTACCGTCACGAAACTATTTGAAGTTCGCGCTTGCGTTGAAGCGCACTAAAAACGATTTAAAAACGGTTTCGAAACGATACCGGATGCTTGTTGAAACAAACCTAATATGATGATTCTGTTATTATTATGATAAAGGCAGGTGTGGAGAAATCAATTATTAGGAAAGCATACCAGAAACTCAGAAACGAAAAACTTGACCTGGGCCACTTATCTAGAAGGATGTCAACAACTCTGTTGGCAAATATTCAGGTGATATTTTAGAGTTAAAGTGCATGGAGGCTGGAAGTTCTTGCCAATGGTTAAAGGATGTATTACTGGTTTCCGTGTCAAAAAAGTTAAACATTTTATAAACATATTAAAAGAAAATTCTAGAGTTTCTTATGCTTATGATATTTTTGGAAATGTAACATCTTTTAATGTAGTAACCAGCATTATAAACAGCACGATAATCCATTGGTTTACACTCTGGATATTTAACCAAGTTTACGCCAACCATTTATTATTTTTTTTTTGGGTTTGAAGATGATACTTTTGATTTCCGTATTGGTATTTTTTTAAATTAATTTTTATGGACATTTTCCCATTCAATAAAAAAAACATATTTTGTGAATAAAAACAATGTGGGTTGCAAAAGCTTTAAAAAAATCACTTTACCATCATTGCTCATCAAGCTCAAAGCTTATTGTCATAGCTAGGCAATGCAAAGACACTAGATAACTTAAAAATGTTTACTTTAACTTTCCTTTTTCTCTATTAGTTTTAGAAAATCAACTTTTTTCTACTCAAGTAGGAAAAAAAAATGAAACTGATTTAACTATTTTATTACAGAGCCCGTCGATCGAAAAGGAATCTTGCAATAATGGGTTCTTTTGGTAGGCTAAAAGATCTCCTTTAGATTAATCTAAGATTACTTAGTGTTATAGAAGGAGCCGCTTCTTCATTGACTACGACCTGTAAGCGTTTCAGAGATTTCTGTAAATGAGTAATACTACTTTAACTGTCAAAATATATTTGCAGGTGATAATTTAACATTACAATTTAATGTCATCTCAGCAAAAGATCTGGCCAATAACTAGGAAACATATTAAGGGGGCACAAGACAAAAAACACTGGGATCTCTGAATCTAGCATGTTAGACAAATACGATTGTGTTAAAGAGTAACGCCAATAAAAGAACAACTAATTTTTGTTGATTGATGTTGTTTTAATACTAAAGTTTGATGCTTAATTATATAAATTAATTTAGCAAGATTTTAAGCAACTTTAACACCCATATTTAATATTATAAGGATAAAACTTGTAAAAGAAGAACTGGCAATATCCTGCGTTTATTATGGCATACTTAAAGAGGACATTTACGTCCGAGTGATGATCGCGTTGTTAAATTTAGCAATGGACTTAGCAACGGTTTAGAATGTTTAACAAAATGTCAGATTTTGACAGGATGTCTACTAAAATCATTAAATAACACTGACAATGACGTTTTGCTAAACATTCTAAACGGTTGTTAACTTTTAACAATTGCTAAGTCCATTGCTAAATTTAACAACGCGATCATCACTCGGCCGTTAATATTACAATTAAACATATAAGAGAGGAAAAGCTTAAGAAGCCACCATGGACTTTATCCGGTTCACATGAAAAAAATAGGACTTATAAATAATGAACACTGTGTATGCGGGGAAGTTGGTGACGTAGATCATCATATACAGGGTAACCATATTTCCATCTTATCTAGATATTTATCAAAATAATTAAAAAATCCATTTAATATTAGCATTATATTATTGTCAGAAAACATTAGTTTTTATAAGGTTTTGTATCAATTTATGTTAAAGGCAAAAATAACAGTTTAAAAAAATAGTAAAAGACGAAAAGAAACATTACTAAAGCAATACAAAAAAGAAAAAAAAAAAACGGAAAAAAGCAAAACAAAAAAAAAAAAACAAAACAAAGAAACAACCAAAAAACAAAAATTTTTAGATTGAAAATTTATTGGATAAACGTTGTTGTATAAATTATAATTAATTTTAAGAATCTATTAGTTGTAATGTAATGTACATATATACCCCTAATCTCGGTAAACTTAAAATTATATAATAAACAAAGAGAGAAGCTGGCCAGTTGGTTAAACCAGTGCCATAAAACCTAACTAAAAAAAAAAGAGGAAAACAAATCTCTAATATATATTCTCACTTTGTTCAATTATAAATCTGCCGATATCAACTGTTACCCATACACATGTAAATATATTTCAGGTCGACCTGATTGGAATTAAAATTGATACAAGCTTCAATTAAAAATGTTATAGTAATAAATTTTACACATGTTTTAAAGCAAGCCTTAAACTGCTTATTCTGTGTCTAAATAAATACGATGCCCATAAATATGAATGAAATTCTTCTCTAAACCCATTAATGGTTTTAACTATTTTTTTCCAACTCTCCTCTATACAGTAATATAATTTTTTTGACACTGGCCACTTCATTATGAATAATACATCCATTTCAAAAACCTTTTAGATTCATTCTTAATGTACGCCTTAACACCTGGTCTTTCACTTTTAATTTAATTTTTCTTAATGACTGGCCAAGGCTAGTCACAAACATGATCTAGCAGTTTTTTTTTTGTAAATAAGAACCAAAGAGCGTGTGCCAATTCTCACACTCCATTAGTTCTAGTAAAATACTATAAAACACAGCCCTAAAACGTAAGTTTTTTAGGGAATCCTTGATGATTTGTCTTTTAGTATAAAAGGATGGAGGGACATCAATTTTGGTGGCAGTCAGGCTTAAAACAGACGGAAGGACAGGGTTAAAACTGCTTTGTCACGTCATGAAATTGCTTTAAAACTGGGGATCATCACAATATGATCTTTAGAACTTTAAATCTTGATGCCCTTAATATTCACGATGAGAAGTCTAAATTTTGTTTTTCATTGGATGCCGATTATTTTTTTCAGCAAGTAGGATGGATTAATGATTAAGTCATTCGCAAGAAAATATCGAATAATTTTTTCTTAATCTGAGAAAAGTTCACAAAGGCCTTAAACTTACCAGCATTATCCTTTAAAAAGTTATAAGCTTTAAACAGGTTTGGTTCTGATTTTGTTTGTTGAAGAGTAAATATATTTAACAAAATATAATCGTTATCGTAAAGGTACCAACCAGATGTATTGGTCCCTTTTTGAAACATTGATAAAAACTAGATAACAACCCAAGACACAATTATACTCAAGAGTAATAATTATTGAACACATCGGCAACACTGTTATGTACACATTTCCATTAGTAAGGGTCCCACCTGGAAGGATCCCGTAGGGCTTACAGGCCCTCCGAACTCCCCCTAGGCTTGCCAACCACCCCTCGCTCTCCTTTTGGCTGAGCAAGTCCTCACTACGTGTTTGCCATGTTGGCTATCACGGTTGTTTGGGGATTTGAAGTTTTTGGCTTAGCCTGAAATCTGGCTTAGCGGAGTGGGGTTTAAGAAGTGACTGAGAAGCTGGGGCCCTTGCCCCAGTGACTCGGGACAATCCAGAAATCGGATTTTTAAGTGGCTAGGCCGAGAGGCCAGGTGGGTGGTACCCGGGTCCTTCCTGTAGGTACCGGTACCACCTAAGAAGTACTTAGTCCAAAATTTGAATTTTTGGTCTTTGTGGGCCTTTGGAGAGCTGGATCATACCCAGATGGTCCTCGGATCAGAGGGTTTGATGGTTTTGTTGTCCATAAAAGGACTCCAAAGACAAGGGACAGGGAAAAGAAAGAGGGAGGAGTTTACTGAGCATTCAGGGCGTCAAATTTCGCCTCGAAGGCAGCCAGTCGGTCCATGAGGGCCTGAAACTGACCTTGTGAGGCAGAAACTTGGGTAAGAGTTGTTTTAGGGCAACCTTCTGAGCGTAGGATGCGCTCTGGGTTACCGGGGTGGATTGCTTGGGTTGAGCAGTGCTTTTAGGTAGTCTGGGAATTTTGGACATCCCTGTAGTTTGCAGCATGAGGCTGATTGCAGTGGAGCACGTCGCCGGGGTATCTTTCTGTTTCTTGCACTCATTTGAGAGGTGCTCGGCACCGCATTTCACGCAGCGGGCCTGTCCATGGCAGAAGTTTTTAGTGTGCCACTCGAGTACTGACCGGCACGTCTTTACTCAACGAAAGTCAAAGAACGACACATTTCCATAAGCTAATCTTCTTGACACAATGGTAACCGTAAATACTTTTATATACACTGCTCAAAAAAATTAACGGAATACTTTTTATTTAACTTATAAAATATTAGCTTGGTGTATTAGACAAAAGGTTTATATAGCTTAAATTAAAGGTCTTGTAAAAGTTTAAAATTCATGTCAGGTAAAATTTCCTGTATCTTTTAAATTTTAAACATAATCGTTAATATCTCAAAAACTATAAAAGCTATAGTTTGTCTCGAAGTATACCGTGTTAGCTTTTGCCTTCATTTATGGATTATACCCGCCGACAACAATTAAACTGCAGATCAGTAGGTATTAAAGGACAGAACATTAGGGACAGACTCTAATAATATAAAGATTCATAATTTATTGTTTATTTAGGTAAGTATAATCCTAAAATTACATTAAGAAATTAAATATATGCAAAGTTTTAATAAATTTATAACTATAATATCTATACATAATTACATTTTTAATATAAATATCTAAATCTAATTTTGTTTCACTTTCAGAGTCATCATTGAGATTAATTACAATAGGATTTATGTTGTTTTCTATAGAAATGTAAGAGTCCTCAATTTTTATAATGTGCTGTACTGAATTTTTCCAACTCTTAACTGGTATGTTTGTAATAACATTTATTATCAAATTTATAACACTGGGACTTAAAGTAGGTGTAACATTTTCTGTTCTGATCTTTGATTTTATTTAGTTCCACAAATGCTCTATGGGGTTAAACATACAGTGATATGGAGGAAAACGTAAGACAGTATGCCCAGCCTGTTTAGCCAAATTATCACATACCTACATATTGTTTTTTAATTGCATATGAATTAAGGACTTTCAAAAGTTGCGCTTTTTTGTAACTGAATTCAAAATAAATATCATTTTCTAACAAATATTCATGTATTTCAGTTTTTGAACTTGATGAAGCTGGTGCTTTGTGTAGCAGACGGCTGTGGTAGCTTGCGTTATTCATGACAATAACACTGTTGTTTGGAATATGTTTTAAAAGATAATTTTGAAACCAGTTTTCAAAAAGTTCTGCAGTTGTACCCTTATAATAATCCAAGCTAGAATCCTTAATATTTTTTGCAGACAGCAGCAAGCAGTTTGGGACAAATCCGTCTTCTGAACCAGCGTGTATTATGGTAATGCGTTTTCCTTTATTTGAAGGTGCTTTCGTCTGACAGTTTTGACTGGAATCAACCCATCCTTTGGCTACTGTGTTGTGTGTATCGAATCATATTTTATCAAGGTAAATTATGGATCTGCTTTTTAACCTATACCTTTTAATTTCTTGAAAGTAATTAAATCTCCAAGTGCGTAATCTGTGCGATTCCATTACTACTTGTCTTTTGTCTATTTTGCGGTATTTAATTCCCATTTTACAAACAACTATATGAAGGGTGGCACGACTAATATTTATATTGGTTTTGTCTTCGTCTAGCTTCTTTTTCAGTTTATCCAAGGTAGGGACAACTCACAACTCCGCTTTCATAAAGACAATATATTTTCCTTCTTATTGGGCAGTGTATATAAAAGTATTTACGGTTACCATTTTGTGGATTTTAGGGAACAAAAATTACAGCTTTTTAAATTGTCTACGTAAAAAGTAATATAAATATTTTTGATAGCATGAATAATAAATGAGGTATATTATATATTTGACACTTTGTTTTTCTACCCTTTTTAATTTTTTAGTTTTTTCTTAGGAATAAATGATTAATTAAATGCCACATTTTTAGATTTGATGGGGAAAATCTGTGTCTTTTGAAATATATAAGCTTGATCTTAATGTAATTAACGCCTTAAAAGTTACAAATGGACTTACAATAAGAGGTGTTCCGTTAATTTTTTTGAGCAATGTAGTTCAATGGATTACATTGTTGCAAGTTGACCGAAAACTTTCTCCAAATTCTACTTATAAATGTTTTAAACCAATTTGTCCCTGCACATAGGTTAACTTTCGTAAACCAAAAAAAATAATTTAGTTTGGTTTAAAAAGTAATATTTATTTTAAATCAGATCTAGTATAGTATCTAGGCGCTCGGTATTACGTCAAGCCAAGTTCCGCAGTGTATATATTACACGAACGGTTTCAGAATATTTTTCTTCCTATCATAACTTCGTTATCGTTCCACACGAAGGTATAGGAGTTGGCATGTAAAATCACATAAGTATTTTAATTAGAGGTATGTATATGTATACTGATTTTCGAAAGTACTTTCTCACCGATTTCGCCTCATAATTGGACCAGTTTGTTTGCCCCGAAATTAAACATGGGGATTGTAATGTACCATCCGAATGTTTTGCTTGCTCTGTCGCCTCTACAAATAATTGCTTAAATACAGACTCGGCGTTTTGGCGTTTCGATCGTAATACTTTTATGACATCTTTTTTATTATCAGCCTAAATGCAGGCAGAATTTATTTTATCCACTGGACTCAAAAAAAAGATCATACCAAAAACGCTTATGTAAAATAAGGACAAAGTTTCTTGGCCTCTTAAAGTACTGAGATCTAATATTTGACCAAGTTCTTTTTTGGTTTGGCAAGTTCTTTTTTGATTTGGCAAAGTTCTTTACTGATTTGTTTGTATTAATGAAAAAAAAACTGTGTGTGTTAATGAAAAAAGAACATTTATTCATTCAGACAGATTTAATTTTAGATCTCAGTATTTTAAGGGGCTGAAATTTTTGGATATAAATTTGGCCCCTATTTTATTTTAGTTACAGTATCATTTTACATCATGTACATTTTAAATTTATAAATTGACTAGATTTTTATAATGCAGTTACTTCAAAAAGAAACATTTTTACAAAAAGGGCAAAAGCACTAGTATAATAGCTGAATAGAAGCTTATTTTCGTCATTATACGGGTACCCATCCGAAGTAACTTTTTATCTAAAAAAAGAGTTGATTTATGGCCGACCAACAAAAATCCCGAAGCTAGGGTTAGGCCAAAAGATTCAAAAGAAACTGTGACAGAAAATTCCACGCATCGTCCGCCATTATACTACAAAGAACCGGTATAATATGTTACATGCCTTTGTGGCCGCTAGGAGCAGCACCTTGCGCGGACAAAGTGACGATATATCATCTTTCACAATGGGCCTTAATGGTTTGAATAAATGCCCTGCGTTACGCGTAAATGCTATGTTTCTTGTGTGTGTTTTATTAAAGTGTACTTTAGTGGAGGGCGTTAATAGACGGACACGAAAATTGTATATTTAGTTAAATATATACTACATTTTTTCCTAAATATAAAGCCAGTAACCTTTATATGGACCCACAGATGATATTAGTAGAGCTACAAAAGTTATAACTAGTTGTTTTATAAGTAGTAGATTTTTCTTAGGTTTTCCGGTCTTAAATAAAAAAAAATAGTTTTGGTAACGTTTCGGTTTATTTAAGCATTAAAATCATTATCAGAACTAAAATATAAACTGTTTTTAAATTTGAGAAATATTTAAAATATAAATTTATTTATATATATATATATATATATATATATATATATATATATATATATATATATATATATATATATATATATATATATATATATATATATATATATATATATATATATATATACATATATATATATATATAAAATTCCCTACTGTCTTGGTGTATACGAAAGAACGTAACTCCGTTTTAAGACAGTTAAAAGCAGACAACCTGTTTCCTTTGATGTTCGCTATGACACTCTCTCCCTAGACGCGTTTCGCCTGCCTTACAGGAACTTATCAATAGGGCTGTAACGAGTGTTTAGCGAACAACAGAGAAACCAAGTGTCTACTTAAAAGACAAACATCGTTGCCTTGCAGTAAGATGTAACAATCTTACTTTCGATGCCGTACTGAAATCACATTCAGCAGAATCGACATCGGGTTTTACCGGAGTGGGTAATTAAATATGTGGAAAAATAGGAATAAAAATTCCCTACTGTCTTGGTGTATAAGAAAGAACGTAACTCCTTTTTAAGACAGTTAAAAGCAGGCAATCTGTTTCCTTTGCTGTTCGCTTTGACACTCTCTCCCTAGACGCCTAAACTGTAAAAGTTTAACTGTCTTAAAACGGAGTTACGTTCTTTCGTATACACCAAGACAGTAGGGAATTTTTATTCCTATTTTTCCACATATTTAATTACCCACTCCGGTAAACCCGATGTCGATTCTGCTGAATGGATTTCAGTACGGCATGGAAAGTAAGATGTTACATTTACTGCAAGGCAACGATGTTTGTCTTTATAGACACTTGGTTTCTCTGTTGTTCGCTAAACACTCGTTACAGACCTATTGATATTGATAAGTTCCTGTAACGGGACGAAAGTCTAGGAGAGAGTGTCATAGGAACAGCAAGGAAACAGGTTGTCGCTTTTAACTGTCTTAAAACGAGAGTTACTCTTCATTATATATATATATATATATATATATATATATATATATATATATATATATATATATATATATATATATATATATATATATATATATATATATATATATATATATTCATTTTTTTTTAAATTTAAACATATTTATAGAGTACTGAACATATAGTTGTTACATGTTTCTTTATTATTATGAGCCTCATAAAAACTAAAAAATGGTTAGGTAAAAAGGTTATAATTACACAGGTCTACAAAAAAAAGTGGTGTGTGCTGGATGTCGGACTAAGATATTCTGGCGTATTTTTTTTGTCGCTGAACACGAATCTAAAGTCAACACTGGGGGTCAAACACCAAAAAATCGATAAAAGGTGTAATTTCTGATATTTACATTTTTTTTTTGTTAATTTAAAACGTAAATATATAAAAAACTGTAAAAGATACACGAAACTTTATATGACACTAGCTATGTATTTCTACTAGTGTTCCTTAAACATCGATAGTATCAATACTATCGAGTTTCAAGTAATTCCTTAAATAAAAAAAAAAAAATCATGAACTTTGAACACCTTAATATTTTGATATTTACTGTTGTGGTATATCCAAACAAAAACAAAAAGTAAGTAATGAAAGAAGCTTGATAAAAACAATCTAAATGTAAATAAATACCAGTAAGAGGAAGACAAAAGACACCTTAAAAAATAAAAAGTAAACAATGTTTGACATAAATTCCAGTACTTCCCATTTCGATTCCACAAATGCAGGATAGACAGACAAATGTTTGTTATATTTTTAAAGTTAAGTAATTTAACTTCTTTCTCTCTCTCTCTCTTTCTACTAGAGGGCGATAATAACCTATACCGTAGATACAATTTTAATTTTTCGATATAGTATGTAGAGTTCTTGATATATTTTTCGATAGTACGTGTACATCGATAGCATCGATGCATATGTACTATCGATACTATCGATAGACTATCGATGTTTAAGAAGCACTAATTTCTAAAAGACCTTTACTTTAGATTATATGACCTTTTTGTCTAAATGCAATATTTTTCGAGTTATAATCAAAAAACCGAATTTTCAGGATTTTTTGAAGGTATACCCCTTGAAATTTTTTTAAATTATTTTTTCTGCAAAGTTAGAGTGATTTGGAATTTAACTGAATAAAATAAATAATTTCTAATAACAAAACAAAATCACAATAATAAAAAATATTTTTCCCATTCTGGAGCGAAATTTTTTGTAAAAATTACGTTTTTGTTTACAACTCCTTTTTCATTTATCTTTTATCAAAAATGTTTATATAACTTTTTACACAACCAATTTAAAAAGCTGAATTTTTTTTAATGATTGTTTTTGTATCTCTTATAGTTAGTTTATATAGACGTAGTCCAAACATTTCGTGGTAGCAGTTTTCTGCCGGTAAATGTACCGTATCAGTCTTTTGGGTTTTTCTTAATATTTTGCTGTTTGACCCTAATTACCCCCAAATATGCCAGAAAATCTTAGTCTGACACCCAGCACACACCATTTTTTTTATGGACCTGTATTATTTATTATTTTTGGTTGTCCACATGTTTTGGACTGATTTTCCTTTTAATTTAAATACAGTTACACAATTATATTACTAAAAAAAACTTAAAAGTTTTTTAAATATTTATAACTGAAAAATCTCAAAAAACTCTACTAGCTCTTTAAAGAAAATGACCAAGATAAACAGGGGAACCTAGGTGTTTAATAAGATTTGTCATTTAATATGGCCCTATTGGATTGGTCATTTTATTTTTCCAAAAATTCAAGTACTTTTTTATGAACACGTGTAAAGTTTTATGCAGATCTACTAACGCGTATATTTACAGATGTTTAAAGTTGCCTGTGACATATTATGTTTTTATAATAAAAATATTGGAGCTCAAAAAACCATCGTAAAAATCGAAAGAGCCTAAATTAATTGAGAAAATAGCTATTAGTAACGGCAAGTTCATTTATAAATTGTTAAAACACAAATAAAATTAAAAAAAGCTTAAAAATTAAAATGTAGTAAAAGAGGCAATTTTTTTTGTCTGTTTCAAAACATAATTATAATGTTGATTTAAAAAAAAAGTTAAAGGTAGCAAACTAGTATATACTATAAAACATAACAATATCTACATTAGGATGTAAATATTTTAATTTCTAAAAGATGAGATTTTAAAACACCTTCGGGTTGCACAAAAGTTAATCAAGGTTTAGAATGTTTAACAGAACCTTATGTCAGTGTTATTCAATGGTTTTAGTAGGCAACCTGTCAAAATCTGACATTTCGTTAACCATTCAAAGTACTAATCACGCTTTCTGCAACCGGGTATTATTATTTATTTGTATATACAGGGTGTCCCAAAAGGTATGGTTCAAAGTTTGGGATCATGTAGATTGGATCAAAATTTTTGCAGTGTCGCCATATTTAACATTTTGACCTTACTGGTAGATTCCCCTGTTTCATGGGAAAAAGGGATACTTTATTTTTATTGATAGGACCAGGTGCGTAAAATGCATTTAAGTCATTAAGGTATACTGAGGGTTTTTCGATAAGATATTGGGTCTAATAAGGGGTACTTAAGAGTCCCTATAAATCTTTCAGCTGAAATTGACTTCTGGTAGTAGATTTTGACATAAGATTCATAGGAAGTCCTCAAGTACACCTTATTAGAGCCCCAGGGTATATCTTATCGAGAGCCCTCCAGTATACCTTAATGACTTTAAATGCATTTTACGCGAAAACCGCTGGTCCTATCAATAAAGATAAAGTATACCTTTTTCCATAGAAAACTCGGGAAAACTACCAGTAGGTCAAAATGTTAAATATGAACACTCAAAATTTTGAAGTTTTTACAAATTTGATAGTCCGGACCTGGTATCTATGATGGTTTCGGGGCATGTTTATAGAGTTAATGCAAGACAGTTATTATCTAAAATTAATCAACAAAAAAAAATTTTGATCGTAAAGCCGTTCAAAGTTATTAAAAAAATCGTTTTTAATTTTCCTTTAGAGCTAATTCTGGAAAGAAGAATAGAGCAAAAAGTTATAGAAGTTGTGACCTATTTTTAATCTGCGCATGATCCCCAAACTTTGGACCATACCTTTTACACCCACTATGGGCCAACACGATGGATAGATAGTATCATCTAAATGACCACCGTCTGGTCTTTGGCATTCTTCTAAACAAGCACGGAAATTTTCGGTAACTCTTGGAAGAGTTAAGAAAGAAGAGAGAGATTGCAAACATCTTTTCTCTAATCCCAATTTTAAATTGAAGCAGGATCTTTCGTTAATAATGGTACACACGATTCATCAAAGATCCCAAAAAACTGCTAGCGAGGAATCATTGGGTCCCATTTCTAAAATATTTTCGCGGCTGTACATTCACTGTCAACTTTACTAAATATGCAAGGATGTTACGTGAGTTTCTAGCATCACAACTACAGAAATTTGCTGGCTACACTCTGAAAAGGTGGTTACAGAAAGACAAAGCCACTTGCCATTTCTAAGGAGTCTGACGGTAGTTAAAGACATGTTCCCGGGGAAGCTAATTTCTAAGAGAGGAGATATTCCGTGGTCACCCAGGCGTCCCGATTTGACTCCAGCAGATTTATTTTTATGAGGCTATTTAAACAATCGTGCAGAAGAGTTACAGAAATTTTGCATGTTCATTTAGAAAAATGCCAAAGAGACGGTGGTCATTGACGTGCTATTTCCTTTAAAAGGTAAATTCTTGTCTATTGGCTAGGCTGCAAGTATATATATTTTTCTAAATAATGCATATGTTTTTTTTAAATGCTAACAAATACATGGCCCACCCTGTATTAATTTAAACTACTAGTATTAAGAACCGATAGTGTTAACAAAACAGATGTCAGACGTTGTAAATATAGTTGAAATTAAAATATAAAATCAAAAGAATTTTAGTTTATTAAATTCAGTGAAGCAGGCATTTAGTTTAATTCGCTACCAATTGACATATTTAAATCTAATCGGTTTCTTCCATTAATTAACAGGTATACTGATACCGGTATTTCATGCCTTAAAAATTTAATTTATTCAAAAGAAAAAATAAACGAAATTATTATGCATTTTTCCCATTCATAAATGTGTTACATAAAATTATATTTTTATGTCCAAACTGCTTGTTTTCTTATAAAAGAGAGGCACCCAATTATAAATATTTTTGTCCCAAGATGTCACAAAGAATTTATTAAAATTTGATCTCGAAAACGGTTAACGGATAAACATTTTATATAATAAAGTATCGACTTTATTTATCAACATTACAAATTAATTAGATCGGTGACAATAAATTTATTACAAGGGATTATGGAGACACATTATTTGAATAAATATGAAATGGTAATACGGTGCCCAGCATGCCTTTGACAACTTACTTATTATGTTTAAGTTATAATAGGAAGAGCTATAAATTGGGAACTTAAAAAGATCCTGTTAAAATTATTTTAAAAGTTGTTTTGGGTTGGTGTCGTTAATGACAAAATGTCCGGCAGCATGGTGGCATTGGTTTTGGATATTTAATATACCCATCCAATGAGGTTATAAAAAAATTTTTAATATTAAAATAATTGATCTTAATTAATTATCATAAAAAACAGATAAACAAAATTTTAAAAAGAGGATAGGATAAGTGGGATATAAAATATCAATTCTTTTTCAGCAACTTGGGGAAGGAAATGTAATAATTTTCAAATTTTAAAGTCTTTGAACAGCAATTATTATACGCGAAGTATGGATTTCACATTCAAAAGTCCCCAGCAGATTTTCTTTATTTATTTCGCCAAAGATAATACTACTACGGATAGATGGTTCATTTAAATGGGGCGTACCTTATTCGGAATACGAAGTAGCAAAAGCGGGCGGCTAAACCCTTGTGTATTTTCTAGTCGGTTTCATCACCCAATAGTAAAGGCCTGCCGGCAACACTGTTTAACTTTCGCGGAAGCGAAAATCTCTCGATGGACATCGGCTCGCGTTAGCCAAAGTCCATTAGGGTATCAAAAATATAGCATTGAATGGTTTATTTATACTTAGTATTATCTTTGATTTTGCATAACTGGAACAATTATTGTTGTTGTTCTTAATATATCTAAGGCCTTTGACCAGATCTGGCAAATTCACCCTAAATAAACTCCCTTTCTCTAATTCTTTCACCAACTTTGTTCTTAGCTCTCCAGTTTTTTT